>JBBPBX010089400.1:0-14307 GCA_038048925.1 Garcialebias charrua
TGAAATTATAAACAATGTTTATTTATTTGCTGTATCTAGTCCCTTCAGGATGGACTGGGGTGGAAGTTTTTCTTCAGCTTCACTTTAGACGTAATAATAAATAAAAAACCAGTGCAATAAGTGATTTAAAGCCAAAGATGTCACACAATGTGTCGTGCTCAAAGAATGTGTTGCTCAACTACTACACCTTCATATTGGCCTTTTACCATCAGCGGCGGGTGGTAATATGGTTTTAAGTTACAGAAATGCAAACGTATAATCTACACCAAAACTTCATTCCTCTTAAAGCTGACCACATTCCACAGAAAAGGCATCAGTCATGATGTAACAAACCCAACAATTAGTGAAGCAGCTATTCAAATTTTTAAAATGCTCGTGCACTTTGTAATGCACATTAAATATGATCATAGTGTAGTAATATAGGACGGGGTCAGTTTACTGACTTACCTATATTTTAGATGTATAAATTGGCAGGGTTTAGACTGACACAAAAATACATCATTAATTAAACGAGTTCTCTCTTTTTCAGCTTAATATCAATAATTCTATACTTTGACCAGATGTAATTCACAGGAAACGTTAAACTTATGTTGGAACAGCAGGACTGGTCCATTTATTTAACATAATCAATAAATTACATCACACATTATGTACATGATTGGATCGATCATTTTTCCTATAATTAACTTCAGCATAGATGAAACATAGGAACAACAGACAAGTAAAAGATGACATTACTTCTTCTGCAGGTACTCTTAACTTAGTTTGTTGCTGACAACAGATATAAAGTTTAAAGGGAAGTTTTTAGCATAAGAAGGAGGAAAGGTGGAAAAGAAGGGGTGAACTATCTTGAATGTTTATAACCAGAACATGACACGTTCCCCGTGCGATCTCCAGCTGGACGTACCGTATGTCCGGTGTGTAAACAATCAGCGACTCGTTACCTTTTGACGGTCTACCAAGAATGGATCGATCCTTGAAGTCCGGAGAGGTCAGTCTGTTTAGATTGTAGCTTCTCACGTCCGCCTTTGACCCACTGAAGTAACGGCAGTCTGGTTGATGTTTCAAGAGTAAAAGTGTTCTTGGATGTGAACACTCATTGTGGTCGGAGCTTAGAAGCTCAGGTGAGTTAACAGCAGTCTTGCTATTAATTCGGCTGTTGAACTGGACCGTTGACGCTTGGTCCAAGTTCTCAGCTTCAAAGAGAAAGTCAATTCATGTCAACTTTCTTCCAGCAACTACTGAAGAGAAGTTAGATGTGAAGGTTTTAACTGAAACGTGACCCAGAAAACGTGTTATTTTCTGATTGGCCGGATGGCATCAGAAGTTGATGTGAGAATGACATCAACACGTTGAAAGGGGGTCAAAAGATTAGTTTGTCAGAAAGATAAAGTGTTAGTTTCAGATGTCAGCATTTTATGATAAAACTGATTCCTTTGCCTTAACACTTTAAGCAAAATACTGTTGGTTTGATTAAAACAACGTCATTAAGCATCACATATGGGACCTATGTTAATGATAATAGCAAAAACAGATATTATTCATCTGATTATTAATTAGGACAAAAACAAAAGTTTCTTCTGAGGAGATTGTCCTGAGCTCAAACTAAAATGAGATAAACAGCGTCACTGAATCTTCACTGTAGGTTTGAGGAGAAATCCTTCATGAATAACATTTTGAGAAAAGCAGAGTATTTGATTTATCTGACATTAAAATGTACTGATGCTCTTACAAATAAAATTATTCATTTGATGACATTTGAATTAACAAAATTAAAAGAAGTCTCTGGATGACTTAATTTATGATGTTTGATTCAAATTAAAACTAATAAAAGTATTATTGTCCCCTCAGGAATAACTCCCAAAAAGTTCATTACTGAGAGTGATCAGAGAAGTGTTTCAAAGGTCAAGGTTGTATCACTACAGTCCCCCCTTTTGGAACTCATCGCCTGTCCACGGGGATGAGGTCCAACATGAAAAGATACCACCAAATGTCTCTGATCTTGATGTAATCCAGCAAGTGAAAAAAAAAAATCAAAAATTATAATCCCATAAAGTTTTTGGAAATTCCATACTGTTCGTAGGTAATCCCTTAGCGGAAAGCTTTTAATCCTTTGGAAAACTGAGTCTGTAAACCCTTGGAAAACTGAGTCTGTAATCCCTTGGAAAACAAAGTCTTATAATCCACAGCGGTAATTCCACAGCGGTAATTCCACCACGATTAGTTTTGTTGATTGATCAGCACCAATTGTTTTTATAATCAGCATGTAGAGGGGATCCCTCGATTGAAGCAGAGGAGGCGACCTTTGGATGAAGGTTGAAGACCATCGTTGGAGTAGCAGGTTCCCACATCGAAGGTTGAAGGCTGGTTGGTTTCCAGTCTGTGCCACTCTGGTTCTATGTGTCATGCAGTTATGTGGTTTAAGGTGGGCTTATGATTGGGATTTTACATTAAGCCTTACCTATATGCACCTGGTATGCAAGCTATCATGGTTTAGATCAGCTACAACTACCAATTAAGGGGTGGATCATGCATCAAAAGTTAAATATAGGGATCTATGACTATAGAAGATTCAGGAGGGCTTCTGTAACGAAGGCCTCTTCTTCCAAACTATTCCTCCATTCATAACTTAGCTTAAAGTTAAACTAAAATAGGAAAGAAAATATAGTATGGTCTAAATGTCTGTTGTCCTTTTAGACGAACGACGCAAGATTTGGTAGTCCCTATAAATTTAGAAGTCTATGGCGAGACTCATCAAAATGAATAGATGATCTAGAATAGAAACGATCGAATCGGTTCAATTTAGAAATTACGAGACCAGTGTAGTTTATGGTACCTAAAGTAGCTTTAAACTACATTGCTCTTCGACGATTGAGATTTAACAAAACGAACTGCATGTTGGCATAGTTAAATCCATATCATTCATTAACCAATGTTAATACAAAACCTTTTTGGCTGGGAGTGTTCAGAACCAAAACAATATCTCAACTAATGACAACAGTAATGACTAAACAACAAGGAAACAACGTTTCACTGCTTCGACACACTCTCGTCGTCAGATTCCAAAGTGCAACACACAAGAAAAACGGGTCTCAACTTTATGACCGAGGTCAAATTAAATCTCGTGGATTTAAACGGTTGTTAAGGTTAGTTTTTTGTTGTGGGTTTTAGGCTTAGCGTTTCTAAGTTCAAGTTGGACAATGCGACTTATAGGGTGGAGAATACGGTAGTTTAAACCTGATTAGTTTATTCACTAACTTGTGTTTGGACGACCTTATTATCCCATGAAGTCGGTGAGTTTGTGAGATCTTTGTCTTTTGTGGAGTCATTGAACGCCTTGTAAGGTTTGATCTGATTTCGATGTACCCATTTAGCAATTGGCTCTTTGCGGCCTTTGCTGATTTTGATTTCGTAGACGACTGAGGACACTTTGTCTGTTATCAGATGAGGTCCAGTCCACCTGGGCATTAGTTTGCGGGCGAGAGTTCCGGTCTCGGACCCTCCTTTCCCGGTTGCTGGGGCGAACGTATAGTACCAGACTCTGTCTCCCACTTGGAGTTCATTATGAGAGGCCTTCTGGTCGTAGTACGCCTTGCGTCCTTCAGCGGATTTTTCCAGGTTTTTCTGGGCGAAAGCAAAAGTGTTTCTGAGGTGTACATTCAAATCTTTATCTTTGGCATGGCCTAACATCACCCCCCTTTGGTCATGGGGGACCACGAACACAGGTGAGGACGTCCGTCCATGGGCACAAGTTAGGATGCCACCGTTTAGTTTAAGCTGTTCGCGCAGCTGAGAGAAGACGGTACACAGGAATCGTTTAGGATTTGGCCAACGTATCTTCTTACGTTTACCTCTTTCCGTGTAATTCAGGTGTGTCACAACCGTTGGCGCAGTCGCAGGTGTGTCTGATTGTACAGACTGCGACGGGTCACTGTCGTTGTGTGTGTCTTCCCACTTCTTGACTGAAGAGGGGCTCTTTGAGTCTGTAAAAACTATGTCATTTCTGATTAGTTCTAGACTCAAATGTTCTTGAACCAAGGTTTCATCGAAAGCTTGGCTGATAGCCGATTTACCTGTCCCAGGGGACAGTACAGCAACCTCGGTGTGGGGTCCTTGGATCTCCACACCTTTCTCTACCTGTGGTAGGTAATGTGAGTTTGCCCCCTTCTTGTCTGATGAGGGGTCCTCGTAATCTGCAACAATGATGTCCAAGTGACTGTCAGCGTTTGGTTGACTGTCATTTTCTGGACTCAGATGCCCTTGAACCAAGGTTTCATCGAAAGCTTGGTTGATTGCCGAATTACCTGTCTCAGAGGACAGTACAGCGTCTTCGGTGTGGGATCCTTGGATCTCAACACCTTTCACTACCTGTGGTAGGCAGTGGTCAGGGAGTGCTGAATGTGTCAGCTCACAGAGGAGGTTCTCTTGTTGGGCCAGAGTTTGGTCCAACTTTTGGGTCTCTTCTGTCTCACCTGTAGTTGAAGGTTCACTTACCGGGCTCTCGTCCTCGGATGAGCAGTCCCTTGTGTCCTCTGCGGTACCTGCGGTTAGGCAGTCTGTATCGCAACTAGGAAGCACTTTTATTGGCAGGGGTTTTCTCACTGTGCTCCACATTTTCCGTCGACCATAATCTATAATCGCGTTGAAGCGGTTTATAAAATCTTGGCCAACCAAAAATGGGAATGAGTCAAGTTTAGACACGTACACCGGGTGGCGTAGTGTCATTTCGCCAATCTGCATGTGAACCATAGCCATAGCTGTTAGGGTTGTTCTCGTCTCTGCGAGACCCTGTAGCTCAATAGCACATTTCTCAAAGGGTATTTGCCTGTCAACACCGTTAGCGGCGGTCCTCAGCTCCTCGAACAGCTTGGCCGACATAATGGTTATATCAGCACTACCATCCAGGAGGGCTTCACGCTCAAGGACACCTTCCAGTGTGATAGGCAGGTAAGCTTTCTTAGCCACCCCCCTTTGTATAAAGTTACACAGAAACCTCACAGGTCTTGGCCCACGTTTCTGTTCACGTGTGACTCTGTCTGTGTAATCTTGCTTACTGTCAGCATCTTGACCTTCAGGATGTTGTTGTGTGTCAGCAATTGGTTTGCTGTCAACATCCATGGCAATGTTGGTAGTAGTGTGCGCTGAGTTATTTGTGTGCTCTGAGTCTTTGTGAAAGACAGTGCTACGCATCGCTCCAGGTTGGTCAATGTTGATAGTGTCATTATCAATGATAACGCCACTCATTGTATCAGGTTGGTCAACCACTGTAACATTCAAATCTTCTAACAAACAACTTACTTCCTTTGTCTCTTCCGAGCGCAGAGGTGTTGTGCCTTTGTTCCGGAGCATTTGTGACTCCTTGCATGTCTCAAACTGTTGCATTTGAGGTGCAGGAGGAGGAGCAGGTCCTTGGCTCTGAACAAACCTCTTTGGGTTTTTCGCAGAGTGGACATCTCCCTTTTGTGGTATTGTGCTTCTCTCAGATTTTTCTATCTGAGTAGCTACATGAGCAGAGCTCTGTTTAAACCACTTTGAGTCACTGTTCCAGTTGGCACCAACATTTCGTTGTTTATTGGTTTGAACATCTTGTTTATCCTCGCTTTCCATAGGAGAGGGAACCTCGTCTATTTCTAGCGACTGGGGTTTGACCATTTGACCTGGGCACACCCCTAGGGGTGTTCTGCTCTGCATGTGAGCTTCAAAAACATTTATAGCGCACTCTTTTATTTCATCGATGGTGTTTTTGTAATAACACGTGAGGCCTAAACTTTTTCTCAGCGTAGGGTGGAGATTGAAGCTGAAAAGAAGTTTAAAATTTTCATCTTCCTGCATGTCTGGTTCATTTCGATCACCAAAATATACTTTCAAAATTCTATTATAAAACAGTAATGGGTGTTCATCTTTCTCTTGCAAGATGTGCTTTGCAGCTAGGCATCCACCATGCTTAGCGGGAGTTTCTTCCAACTCACCTGGGGACACCTGTAAGGGTGTCTTGCTTTGCAGGTGAGCCTCGAAAACATTTACAGCACACTGTTTTATTTCTTCCATGGTTTGCTTTTTAAACAAACCCATGGTGCACAGCTCAGATCTTATCTCAGGGAGGAGATTTTTGCTGAAAGCAACCCTGAAAAGTACCTGTTCTTCCAGGCCCGGTTCTTTTATGTCACTCTGGTACGCCTGGAGAATCCTGTCAAAATACATCAAAGGATGTTCACCTTTTTTCTGCAAGACATTAAGAGCAGCTGAGTAGTCACCACGCTTTGAGACAGATTCTCTCTCTGTGCGAGGTGCATGGGGAGCAGGTCTTTGGCTTGGGGGTTCCAGTTGGAACCTTTCGTTGTATGAGTCAACAAGATGCCCATACTTCCTAAACCTTGGACGCGCAACTTTTTGAACTTCCATCTTTGTATTGATCCTTTTTTTTATGAAAAATCAAGTAAGATGGTTTGCATTTTAATGTGTGCAAATAAATCTTCACTAATAATGTAGCACTGAGTCAATCAAACTAACCAGCTGTGTGGTTTTAGTGTTTCACTGTGTAATAAGTATTTCTATTCATAGGTACCTTCTCTCAGGTTTTACCCTTAAATGAATTGTAAAAGTTAAATGCCCTCTGGCAGTGTTAACTTTAAATATAACTTATTTTTTTAACAACAGTTACTAACTAACCCACGCATGATTTCCGTTTTACTTACTCAAAC
Organism: Garcialebias charrua; assembly: GCA_038048925.1. NCBI lineage: Eukaryota > Metazoa > Chordata > Actinopteri > Cyprinodontiformes > Rivulidae > Garcialebias > Garcialebias charrua. Next base: position 6,702 of record JBBPBX010089400.1, read on the forward strand.
GCTTATCAAAAGATTTGAAATAAATGCAATATTCACACTAAAATGTTCCCAGGATGTTGCTCCATCATGCCTTAAAAAGATGTATTGCAGTTTGGCTAAACTGTTTAGCTGTATTTTGACAGTTATGAGTGAAAAAGGATTTCCTTGTTATTTTAAATATTTTTTTATTTAAAATAAACTGGAGTGCACAGAATAACTTTAAAAGATGTTGTTTTAAATTAAATGCTGAGTTTTTTGCATCTATTCTGTGTAAATGTTTCCTGTTCTTTCTTTTAAACCAGCAGATTGCAGGTTTTCAAAGCTTAAATTTACTACAATGTGAATGTAATTACTCTTCCTGGCCGCTATAGAGGCGCTGTTGGCCCCAAGGCCGCGTTGACTACCTTTTAGCATTTAGCCGTAGCTTCAAACTAAAATCGGTTAAACGTGAACTTTTGGGATGAGTTTTAGCCTGGATGTGACAATCGCCTAAACAAACGTTCATTTAAGAAACGAATGGATTTGTTTAAAATGTTTAGAACAAGTTCTGTGAACTTTTAGATATATAAAAAAACGATCTTTTTCCTTTTTTTTCTCTATCTGGGTGACGTCACTTCCGTTGACGTGTCGACGTGATGCCTTCACGGACTTTGACGTACCGTTGGAATTTTGTACGAACGGACTCTTTAACCGGTCTAAAACACTTGTAAATATCTCAAAACACCGCGTTTAAACAGTTTCTGACGATATTTCATGCATAGAGACGAAAAGATCCCGACAATCTGTCAGAATTGTGCGAACAAAACTGAAATTTGTCGACCAGCATCGCGTTTCACGTGATCCCTTTGAACCAATCACAGCACGTAAACAGATGTTAGCGTCAGCATAACTTCACAAACCTAGACTCTTTTTCAACTCATAAAACGCTTAAAATACACCCCAAAAATTCCGTGAACATATCGTTTCACATCAGAACAGTTCTACCAAGCTGCGCCCAGTAAAAATAGCAAAATAAATGTCGCCAAGACGGACTTTTTACCGTATCTGCAGCAACACGTCAGAGCTAACAACTGGACCGGGTCAGAACCAGATCCGACAGCTTCAGACACAAAATGCTATTATTCCTGCTTAAAATGTAACGATACCACTCGACAGCAATTTTCAGATGAACCATGAAGCTCTTATAGGCACAGTTTTGACACGGCGGTCAAACGTAGATGCGCGTTTATCTGTGACACGTCAGCAGAGTCCACGACTCAGAACCAGCAGAACCACACAGCAACATCAAATTTTAACCCAAAAACTTCAACAAACGTTTAAAAGGTGAATAAAGACAATTCCTCAGCTTCAAGTGACAATAACCAGCAGTTTCCTGTAGCCATGACACACTTTCCCAGCCAAAAAACTATCGTTTTAAGAGTCTAAAAACTTGGACAAAATGCCAACATTCAAAGTACAGAAATATTAAATATCAAACTTTCAGAGACCTGTTCACGGGCCACCATTATGTAGTAATATAGGACGGGGTCAGTTTACTGACTTACCTATATTTTAGATGTATAAATTGGCAGGGTTTAGACTGACACAAAAATACATCATTAATTAAACGAGTTCTCTCTTTTTCAGCTTAATATCAATAATTCTATACTTTGACCAGATGTAATTAACCGGAAACGTTAAACTTATGTTGGAACAGCAGGACTGGTCCATTTATTTAACATAATCAATAAATTACATCACACATTATGTACATGATTGGATCGATCATTTTTCCTATAATTAACTTCAGCATAGATGAAACATAGGAACAACAGACAAGTAAAAGATGACATTACTTCTTCTGCAGGTACTCTTAACTTAGTTTGTTGCTGACAACAGATATAAAGTTTAAAGGGAAGTTTTTAGCATAAGAAGGAGGAAAGGTGGAAAAGAAGGGGTGAACTATCTTGAATGTTTATAACCAGAACATGACACGTTCCCCGTGCGATCTCCAGCTGGACGTACCGTATGTCCGGTGTGTAAACAATCAGCGACTCGTTACCTTTTGACGGTCTACCAAGAATGGATCGATCCTTGAAGTCCGGAGAGGTCAGTCTGTTTAGATTGTAGCTTCTCACGTCCGCCTTTGACCCACTGAAGTAACGGCAGTCTGGTTGATGTTTCAAGAGTAAAAGTGTTCTTGGATGTGAACACTCATTGTGGTCGGAGCTTAGAAGCTCAGGTGAGTTAACAGCAGTCTTGCTATTAATTCGGCTGTTGAACTGGACCGTTGACGCTTGGTCCAAGTTCTCAGCTTCAAAGAGAAAGTCAATTCATGTCAACTTTCTTCCAGCAACTACTGAAGAGAAGTTAGATGTGAAGGTTTTAACTGAAACGTGACCCAGAAAACGTGTTATTTTCTGATTGGCCGGATGGCATCAGAAGTTGATGTGAGAATGACATCAACACGTTGAAAGGGGGTCAAAAGATTAGTTTGTCAGAAAGATAAAGTGTTAGTTTCAGATGTCAGCATTTTATGATAAAACTGATTCCTTTGCCTTAACACTTTAAGCAAAATACTGTTGGTTTGATTAAAACAACGTCATTAAGCATCACATATGGGACCTATGTTAATGATAATAGCAAAAACAGATATTATTCATCTGATTATTAATTAGGACAAAAACAAAAGTTTCTTCTGAGGAGATTGTCCTGAGCTCAAACTAAAATGAGATAAACAGCGTCACTGAATCTTCACTGTAGGTTTGAGGAGAAATCCTTCATGAATAACATTTTGAGAAAAGCAGAGTATTTGATTTATCTGACATTAAAATGTACTGATGCTCTTACAAATAAAATTATTCATTTGATGACATTTGAATTAACAAAATTAAAAGAAGTCTCTGGATGACTTAATTTATGATGTTTGATTCAAATTAAAACTAATAAAAGTATTATTGTCCCCTCAGGAATAACTCCCAAAAAGTTCATTACTGAGAGTGATCAGAGAAGTGTTTCAAAGGTCAAGGTTGTATCAAGGTTGTATCACTACACACTGAGTATCAAGGTTGTATCAAGGTTGTATCACTACACACTGAGTATCTAGTCCCTTCAGGATGGACTGGGGTGGAAGTTTTTCTTCAGCTTCACTTTAGACGTAATAATAAATAAAAAACCAGTGCAATAAGTGATTTAAAGCCAAAGATGTCACACAATGTGTCGTGCTCAAAGAATGTGTTGCTCAACTACTACACCTTCATATTGGCCTTTTACCATCAGCGGCGGGTGGTAATATGGTTTTAAGTTACAGAAATGCAAACGTATAATCTACACCAAAACTTCATTCCTCTTAAAGCTGACCACATTCCACAGAAAAGGCATCAGTCATGATGTAACAAACCCAACAATTAGTGAAGCAGCTATTCAAATTTTTAAAATGCTCGTGCACTTTGTAATGCACATTAAATATGATCATAGCATAAGTGTGATTTGTAAATGAGTCTGAGTTCAAGTTTGAGGAAAAAGTCCCAACTATTCCTCCTCAGTGCGATGCGAATCAGAAGAAGTTTGATAAATACCGGCCCTCAAAGTGCTCTGTTGGGTACGTGGAGCTGTGCAGGAAGTCGAATGACAGCTGTTGTCGCTCGCCTTGGGTGACGTGCACGTTTTTGTATGCCAACTGAACATAACGGAGCGAGCAAAGCCTCCTATCACCTCTGACCCAGATGTCACTCTGCTTGAATGCTGCCCTAACCACTGCATGAAGCACGCTCTGGGTTTTGAATCCCCCCACTGTGGGTTTTAGCTGACTAGCAGCTCGATGAACGGCCTCATCTGCCAAAATGCTGCTGGTTTCATGCTTTGTTCATCCATCCATCCATTGTCTTTACAGTCTTCTTCCTTAATGCTGTTAATTTTGGCTGCTATAAAAAGACATCACTTTGAACAATACAAAGGTACAAATCTCTTCACCACCTTCTTTTTTTGTCTTTTTGTCTTTCTCTGTGCTGCTCTCTTGATCGCAGAGAAAGAGAAGCGAGTAAAGACGGGGTCGGATAGGGAAGGAGCCGGCAACCCTCAGTCGGACAGCTCGGTCAGTGTGGGCAGCCTGAAGGGAGGAGGTGAGTCATGTCACCCGTCGTCACATCTTTTCCGCCCTCTGTCACACCAATCGTAGCCTCAGGGGCATGGGGAGCGTTCAGTCTCTTGTATTCAAGCTGCACTTCAGTCTGGACGTTCACTGCATTAATGTTTCACCACCATCATCACAAATGACATACTGAGGTGAATATGCATGAGTCTACTGATGACGGTCTCCTTAAACTGGAACCATTAAAGCCAGCGGCTGTGCTGTGATCCAATAATAAGGAATCTTTCTTCAATAATTCCCTTAACATTCTTCAATAAGGGAACTAATGAGGAGTACTCAGGAGTACTAATGAGGAGACTCCTGAGGAGTCTCCAGGCTCGAACCAGCAGACTGAGAGACAGCTCTGTTCATCAGGCAGTCAGAATGCTAAACACTCTGCCTGCTCTGCCTCCCCTCCCATTTGAACTGCCTTAACACTAAAACTTTCTCACATACTATCACTCAACACAAAGTTTTTAACACTAGACTCTGTGTCACCAAACGGGTTTTCACTAAACTCTCGGTCATGTGCTCATACAGTTTGCACTACTTCTCATACTTGCACTAATGTCTGTATTACATCACTGCCTATAATCATAATACTGTTTACATTCTCTGTTTACATTTATTAATACTGTTTACTTTTATTACTACTGCTTACATGTAATTACTACTGTTTACATTTATTTACACTACTCTAATATCTACACCACTGCTGGTACATATACAGTGTGCTCTGAACGGTCTTATTTAGGGATGCCCAATGTGCCTTACTGCATATGCCACTTTTTGCCTCTACAACAACATCAACTACTACCTCATACATATACTGTGTACATTGACTCATACGCTGCTTTGCCACTTTGCAAATGTCAATGCTAGAAACCTTTAGTTTATTTTAGTTATACTTTTTATACTCTTTTTTTATACCACTATGCAAAAAAAAAAAAAACAACTCAGGACAGTGTTAGTTTTACTATTTTTATGCTTATGTCTATTATTATATGTTTCAGTGTTTCAATGTTTAGATGTTTACTGTTGCACCGAGGGACTGAGAGAAACGCAATTTCGGTCCTGTGTATGTCCTGCACTGTACATATTGCAGATCTGACAATAAAGTTGACTTTGACTTTGACTTTGACTAATCTCACACTGTGAAATCACATTATGGAAACACGATTACAGCCCACATTGTTTAGAAAACTTTTGTTTGAACAGATTTTGTACGGCTTTAAATACGAGTCGTAAACATCCACTGATCCAGGTAAACTTCTGCCGTTTTTAGTATTGTCTCAAATTTAAAAATGTATACGACGAGTAGGCCTGTCGCAATAAACAATAACTCAATCGCATGATAAATGAAAACTATCAACCTCATTTTCATTTATCTTTATCGTTTCTTCGCTTCGCTCTCTTTCTACTGAAGACACTGGATGACAAAAGGCTCAACTCCGGTGTTCTTCACTGACCCCTCCCTTTCTCTTTTCTCTTTAAAATCTGTTTTAACCGTCCAAAATTTTGTTTTTGGATCGTTAAAGTGTCAGATCGTTAAAGTCCATGACCCACCATGTTTTCAAATTGCATCGCCATTAATATTTATTAGTTTATTTAAAAATAATACAGGAGCGTTTATTTATATTGTAGAGAAATAATGCAAAATGTGTTATTTCATGATTTATAGCAGATTTTAGCAGAAGCTCCGGGAAGATCTGCCCCTCTCCAAATATGGGCATTCACATCACTAAAGATTCCGCCTTGGAGTTACAGGCGGAGTTTTAATAAGCCTTCATCAACTTCCATGACCGCTGCTCTAATGCCTCGTACCCACTGCCCCCTTTGTCGAGCGGCCGAAGCGGCCGGATAACACCGGTTTACATTCAAAGTCTATGGAGGAGACGCGTGGAGTCACGGCGAACAAGGAAGCGGCGCGATTCAAGTGATCGAAGCGGCGCGGGGGCAGCTTGCACACGCACGCGCGCGTCGCCGTCGAGCCGCCGACGTCCCAAATGTTGATCTCTGGCGGCTCGACGCATCCGGCAAACAGTCGGGAGAGCCTCGCTATCTGATTACACAACCACAACGGGACTTTTTTCGGACTTTTTAAACTCACCGGATCCAGCCTCCAGGAATTGGAACCAAACTCCGGTAAGAAACGTGGCATTTTTACAGTTGCTGCTGACAGGCTGCTGTCCTCTCCAGTGTAGATCACCCCAAACATAAAAAAAAGTTTTAATCTCATCGAAGACCGTCGGAGGTGCAGTTAAAACAACAACTGAACCCGGAAAACAAGCCAGAGACCCCTCCCTCTGCTACCCCCTAGTGTACGTCATCAGACGGTGTTCAGTGGTTCAGTGGGACCGTGACCAGCGGCCAAAAGGGGACGGCAGGCGCGTTTCGAGTAGTGCAGTGGGTACCAGGCATCAGTGAGGAAAAAAAAAAGAGAAGCGGTTGCTCACTGATGTCTGTCATATTCTGAGCAGCATCCACTTAGACATACTAGTTTAATTCGCTTGATCGCGACAAATTCATTCATTTCCGCATCGGCTTTTTATTCTCTCCCCTGACCAGACAGGTCGGGAGTAGAAAGGCAGCCGCGGCGCGGAGCTCTGAGCGCGCGGGCTTCCCCGTGCTCTCCCGTGCTTCCCCGTGCTCCAGCAACAAGGCTGGGACAGAACCGAGCCCCGGCACGAACTTCAAAGCTGACGCAGCGGAACGGGGAGCCAGGGAGAAGACGGGAGAAGCCGCGCGGCTCGCTCCTCTCTGGGCAGAGGAGAGGAGAGCAGCCAGCAACAGTCGCAGCGGTGTTATATCTTATTAAAAAGGTCTATAAAATAAATAAAAAATAAAAACAGACCACTGGTCCAGCTGTACACAAAAATGCACCAGGAAATATGCAGTTTTACTCTCACTCTCATAAACCTCCATGGAAACTCATCCCTTCCTTCTGGGTGGAGACGTGACAAAAGTCACTCCACACTTCGACACTTTTCGGCCGCGTTTCCGGATTCATTCGGGACTCGTTTTTTTTTTTTTTTTTTTTTAACCCTCGCCTGGCCCAAATGCAAAAATGAAAATAGACGAAATATTCTACTACAGTAATAGTTCAATATGGTGAATTGTTACTGTCATGGTGGGTGTTGTCCTTTAAAGTTAAATGTCAATGCTAGAACCTTCAGTTTATTTTATAGATATACTTTTTATACTACTATGCAAAAACTCAGGACAGTATTACACTTTTATTATTTCATTTTATGCTTATGTTCATTGGGTGTTTGGTGTTTTAGGGGTGTTTGGTGTTTCAGTGTTGGTGTAAATTTTCATACTTTTATACTACTATGAAAAAACTCAGGACAGTGTTACACTTTTACTATTTTATGCTTATGTTTATTAAATGTTTTAGTGTTTAGTGTTTAGATGGTTACTGTTGCACCGAGGGACTGAGAGAAACGCAATTTCAATCCTGTGTATGTCCTGTACATATTGCAGTTCTGACAATAAAGTTGACTTTGACTTTGACTT
>JBBPBX010089401.1:0-14307 GCA_038048925.1 Garcialebias charrua
TATTGGAGTGAGAGGATGGCTAAAAGGTGTGAAGGGAGGCCATCTATAAATGGAAAAAAAAAAAAATCTTTCGCGGTGACTCGCTAGCGCGGCTAGTGCTACCGGTACTATTTACATCCATGCTCGTCCTCTTGGTGAGCTACGGCGCATGCGTGAGAATAGCTTCGCTCTCGCGTTGTTTTAGAAACGCATTGTAAACCCAGCAAGTCTCGCGATACCCGGTCCGTGTCTCTTCAACCGGTTCATCTCTGAATTTGTGGCTGGTTGCTGTCGGTTTACGTGGGTGCTACCGATTCAACCACATCGCTAGCTTGTCAAACCGGATATCCGGTCGAATCGGTTTATCTATAACCAGCCTATGAATCAAGTTACTTATGTAGGTAAACATAGATGTTTAACCCTTTAAAATACACCAGAATACAGGAAATGACATCTACTTTATTCCAAATTTTCAGGGGGAGGACCCCCAGACCCCCCACCAGTGTGCCTGCCCCCACCCCTTACAAATGCTTCTGATGCCAACGCTGGTAAGACATTTTCATCAGAGATTAAACAGGCTGTGTTCACATTAAACTTTTTCACTGCACAGAACATCTGTGTGTTGATGCTGGAGATGACTCCAGCTCTTACTGTGGAAGTTATTTAGAATGCTGGGAGTCCTAAAACCAGCTCTGTGGAACTTCCTTTTAGATTGTGATATTGAGTATTCTAAATTTATTGCAGATGAATTGACAGAAATGTGTCTGTTCAATGTGGCGTTGAGTCTTTTTGAGTGTTTTTTTTATTATTATTTTTTGCTGCAGGGCAGTTCTCTGGGGTACATATTTTACATGAAGTTCAGATACATTGGAACCTCATGTAAGTCATTGTTTTTTTTTGTTTTTTTTTCCCATTTATAGATGGCCTCCCTTCTCACCTTTTAGCCATCCTCTCACTCCAATATGTATTTTTTTTAATAGAGGGAAAGAAAAGAGAAAGTAAGACAACAAAACAACAATTATCCACAAAAAGAGCACACGGCAAACACACCTAACCTCCGTCCGCAATCCTGCAAAGCACATGACAGAACACAGCAACGAAACATACATGCATAAAGACTAATAATCTTCATGACCTTGCAGTAGATTTCTATAAATACACATACCCATACCTACAAATATATATACAGTATACATACATATACATTTATATTCATTCATATACCCATCTACATATCTGCATATATCTACATATACATCCCTGCATCCATTTGTGTGTGGTTGTGAGCATGCATAAGTGAATAAGGTTCCTCCAATAGAACATTTAGTAGCGACTGTGAAGCATCAGAGATCCGTCCCCCCAAAGCCCGAGGCAGACGAAGGGGCGATCAAAGCCCAAGACTCCAGGAAGGACCCCGAGCCCAGAGTCCCCAGGGCCACCCGAACAGGACGAGCCACTCGCCCACTCCCCAGATCCGACCAAGGGGAAGAACCGGACGAATCCCACCAGCGACCACATACAATGACCCCCCGGGGTCAAACGCGACAAATTCATAGGCCCCCGCCGGAGCCCGCTGCACTGACGTAGCCCCAGGGCCGGTCACCGAGGCCCGGGCACCGGGGACGCCCATCCCTCAGGCCAAGACCCGAAAGGACCAGAGGACACGAGCCCCACCAGGCAGCCACCAGGCCGAGCCGACAAACGCCCAAGCGCCCAACCCCAGATAGTGAGGGCCCCAAGCACGCCCGCAGGCAAAGGAACACCCACCAGGGGGCCACATGGCAGGAGCACGACACTAGTAGCCTCAGAAGTATCAGAGAGGGGGCAGTCCAAGTCCCAGCCTGACACTTAAACATTCATACACAGACACATGTAAGTCATTGTTACTTGAAGCTGAATTGTTTAAAAACAGTTGTTTGCACTTTTCAGAGAGCATTTTTAAGAAACGTTGGCAAAATATTACGATTTTATTCTGTCAACAACACAAAAAAGTTTCAGGCTCAGGATTTTTTTTTTTCACTTTAAGCCCTGGAGTGAGATGAGGGAAAGATGAAAATGTAGCCTCAGAGGACAGGGACATGCCAGGAACTGATGAGACAGGATCAACAGGGCCAGGAGGATGGATCAGGCAATGCAATCAGGGAACATAGATGAAAAACCTGAGGGAACAATTAGAACACAAAAAATTTCATAAGCAGGATAGAAGAACTTCAGACAAGAAAATTAACACAGTCCTGTGAAGTAAAATGTTAATCAAAAAAGGCGTTCAATACAGGATCAACTGGACTTTATTTGTTGCAGAAAACGTTTCGACTTCTGTCCAGAAGTCTTTTTCAATTCTGAATGAATGAAAGCTGTGAGAACGAGAAGTTTTATACAAGCCACGCACCAACAATTGTATAAAACTTCTCGTTCTCACAGCTTTCATTCATTCAGAATTGAATAAGACTTCTGGACAGAAGTCGAAACGTTTTCTGCAACAAATAAAGTCCAGTTGATCCTGTATTGAACGCCTTTTTTGATTTTATCATGTCCTGGACGACTGAGAATCTTCACCAGCATAAAATGTTAATGAAAATAAAATTCTACCTTATTTTTTACAAAAGATCAGATGAAGGCAATTGGCATGAAGAATAACTTCCAGTTCCATCTGATAGTTTAATAAGTTTTTTTGTTACGGTTTTACAGTCTCATTTCAACTTGACCCATGATTACCATACACTAAACTAATAATATAAAACTAATAATAATAATAATAATGAATTCAATTTATAACGCGCTTTTCATTAGTGAAAATCTCAAAGCGCTACACACATTGAATGCTACACACATTCATACACCGGTAGCGGCAGACTACCATGCAAGGTGCTTTCCAGTCCTACCGGGAGCAACTTGGGGTTAAGTGTCTTGCCCAAGGACACAACGACACATGGTGTAGGGAACCGGGATTCGAACCGCCAACCTTCCGATCGGGGGACGACTGCCATTACCACTACGCCACGGCCGCCCTAATGTAACTAATGTAAATTAACAGTCCTGCAGTAAATACCAACTTTGTAAAGGTTATGGTATTAAAGTAAATGTATTCAAACATCTTGATTAAGATATTATTGTTTGAGAAGACAGCAAATGAGATCTTGTTCCTTTGTGATACTTTGGTTCACTGAAGTCATTCTCCTGTGGTTTACCTGGAAAACATAAAAAATTACTCATTTCCACGATCACATTTTTCTTTAATGATAATGTCACAATTTATGCTGCAGTCTTTGATAAAGGATCGAAAACTTTAAATTAACCACGTCAATCTCTCATAAAAAAGGCTATATTTTCTAGTTGAGAGTTCAGTAACTGGAATTACCATAAAAAAACATTTTTTTAAATCAACTTTCAAAATTTAAGCTGTAATGGATATTTTAAAACGCTGAATTAGACAGAAATATATCAGTTTAAACCAGTCATGATGACAGAGCTGCAGTTAAAACACAACTAGCAATTTAACATGTTTAATTAACTAAAACTGGTGACATGAAGTATTAATGTTAAACTGCTACAGAACAGTCAGCTAACGCTTCACAGTGGCACATTTTTATTTTTATTTTCATCAACTTACCGTAGAAAACACGTCTGAAACACCAAGAATGAACTACGTTCAATGCTGGAACCGCTGCCGTTTGGAACTAGTAGCCGCTCCATGAACCACGTGACTTCCGCATTCCATTCTTTCAATGGGAGTCTATGGGAGTGTCGCAACTCTCTCTTTATAGGGCTCTGGCTTGCACCCCTTGAGAAGCAGGGCTTCTGAGGCCAGAATTCTCGGGTAGAGCAGGTCCGAAGTACTAGTGGAAAAGACCTCAAACACGCGTCGAGCCGGAAATATCTGACCCGCGCCGTGACAGTGGAAAAGGGGCAATGGAGACTAGTCATTGCTCTGGCTTGCACACAAACTGGCATATTTTTGTTGCAGTCTCCCTGAATTCAAAGTACGTTTCAAAGTTTGTGTTTTAAGCTGACAGGTTTTGAAAATCAAGGCTTGTGTTTTTACAAAACTGTATTCTATCAATGCAGTTCACATTAATTTGTTGCCCATCTCTGCTCTTCTTCCACCTTTGCATTCACATTCAAACTTGAACACTTGGAGCTGCAGCCTTGAATGTTTTTGTTTTTGTTTTTGTTTTGTTTTTGTCAAGAGGAGCTCTCCTGTTTAAGAGGTCACATTTAGCTGTGGTACTCCAAAATTGATGGAAACCAAATTGCAAAGGTCCTCTGGTCGGGTTCTTCTTTGTTGAAACGTTTTATCATTTATTCGAAAGCCTTCAGTCTGAGGAGCTGCAACAAACTCAGTTTTATAAGCACCACCTTCACTCAAACCAAGATGGCCGCGCTCCGACCGGCTGCAGCTTCACGGGCTCCTGGTTCATCCCTAGCTTTTAGTAATTTTAATAGTGTTTTTGTACCTGACTCTGCGCGTTTTTTGCGGGTGAATTATAGCCGAACTGAACTGTTAAGAATCGGAGCGGATTTACCACAGGGCACAGCTGATATCAGCAATGAACTCAAATCAGAGCTCGGCAGAAGGGGGCTTTTAAGGACATCTTTCTGGAAGCAGATGCGCTCCGGTTCACACTCCAGGGGAAAGAAAAGAAAGCAGTGCTCCCGAGGTGTGAGCACTGCCGAGCAGGAATTATGGCAAGACTAAAGGCAGATGCTAAAACCGGGAGACCCCCGATGCCGGCTCTTTTTCTGTCTAACGTACGCTCGCTGGACAACAAAATGGATCTGCTTCGTCTGAGAGTAACAGCGTCGGAGGAAATGAAGATGTGCTCTGTGCTCATCCTCACGGAAACGTGGATTTGTAAGGATACACCGGACTCTGTATATGAGCTGGATGACAGACTCTTTTTCAGAACGGACCGGTGCACCGAGACTACGGGAAAAACACGAGGCGGCGGGGTTTGTGTTTACGTGCACAAAGATTGGTGCTCAAACTGTGCTGTTATTAAAAACCTCTGCTCAGCTGCTGTGGAGCTTATCACAATAAGGTGTAGACCCCACTACCTCCCCCGTGAGTTCTCAGTGATCCTTATCGCTGTTATTTACATAGCCCCTGATGCTAATGCTAATGTCGCCCTGGGAGAAATTCATGACTTACTCAGCTCGCTGCAGTGTAAATATGCAGAGGCGCTCTTCATTGTTTTAGATGACTTCAATCACGTGAATTTACAGGTCTCCCTCCCAACCCTCAATCAGCACGTTTCCACAGCAACAAGAGGAAATAAAATGCTTGACCAAGTCTACACGAATGTGAAGGGGGCGTACACAACGAAGCCACGCCTACCGCTCGGGGCTTCTGACCACTCCTCTTTGCTCTTGGTCCCAGCACAGCTTCCTCCACTCAGACGCTCTAAGCCGGAGCAAAGAGAGATAAAAGTTTGGCTCCAAGATAGCACTCCCATGCTGAGAGACTGTTTTGAAAATACAAACTGGTCTGTTTTCAGGGAGGCAGCAGCTGATGGAAACTCTGTGAACCTAGACTTATATGCTTCATCAATGTTGGGTTATATTAGCACATGCTATGAAAACGTATCCATAAAAAAATATGTTAAATTTTACCCCAACACAAAACCCTGGTTAAATAAAGAGGTTCGCACCCTGCTGGCAACCAGGAACACTGCCTTCAAGTCTGGAGACACAGAGGAGCTGAGAAAGAGCAGGAAAGAGCTGGTTGCTGGCATTAAGAAGGCCAAGGCCACATATGCACAGAGGATCGAGGGACAGTTCACCTCACAAGACCCACGGAGCATGTGGAAGGGCATCAAATGCATAACAGATTACAAAGGCAAGAGCAAACAATGCCCCAAGGACCCATCTCTGCCTGATGCCCTCAATAAGTTTTATGCACGTTTTGAAGACCCAAACAGACCAGCCAGCACCAGACTCTCCTCACCACCAGATGAAGAGCATCTCAGCGTGACCATAGCAGAAGTGAGAGGCAGTCTCAGAAGGATCAACCCTCATAAAGCAACCGGACCGGACAACATTCCGGGGAAAGTTCTGAAGGAATGTGCGGACCAGCTCTGTGAGGTGCTGGCTGACATCTTCACCACCTCACTTGCACTGGAGTCAGTTCCCACCTGCCTGAAGACCGCCACCATCATCCCAGTTCCAAAGAGCTCCACAGTGACTGGTCTGAATGACTATAGACCGGTGGCCCTCACCCCGATAGTCGCTAAATGTTTTGAGAAACTGGTCATGTCCCACATCAAGACAACCGTCAACATCAACGAGGACCCTCATCAGTATGCATACCGCGAGAACCGATCAACAGAGGACGCCATCTCCTCTGTGGTCCACACTGCTCTCACCCACCTGGATCAGAAGGACTCATACGTGCGTATGCTCTTTGTGGACTTCACATCTGCCTTCAACACCATGATCCCCCAAACTCTGATAGACAAACTATCCACACTTGGACTAAGCCCCTCCATTTGTAACTGGGTCTTATGCCCCTTTTCCACTTGGTGGCGCGGGTCGATTGTGACGTCATATTTGCGTGCCAAGCGCGCGTTGGACAGCATTTCCACCTCACATGTGCGCCGCACCGCACCAACATTCCAGACTCATCTCAGAGCAGGGTCGAGGCTGGCTGTAAGCGAGCGAGCCGTGGGGGAGTGAGCGGTGGGGAGGAGGTGGACTTCCAGCCCAGCCTCCTGCCACGGAGTTTGAGGAAGTGGCTGCTGCTGCGAGGGAACAAACACGGAAGGACTTTACAAGATTAACACGGTAAAAACAATTATTTGTATTTAAAACTATAGCAAAGATGTGTCTTAAGCTGAACTATTCCTTAATAAATTCACGTAGTGGTCAAAACGGCAGGATTCAAAAAAGTAGTTTCGCCATGTGCGCACGTGAGCCGGCTTTATTTCTATCGATCGGCGTTCTTTCTTTTAATGTAGCTAAATAAAAGCTTAAAAAATATATTTCATAGCTGGCTTTATACCACGAGGGTTCCTCAGGTGAACAAGTCCTTAATAATGTCACGTTGTGGTCAAATCTGCTGGATTTAAATAGATTTGTTTTGAGTACTTCCAAACCTGTCATGTGCTACGAAAATAAATCGTAAAAAATTGAATTTTAATTCAAATAACTCAAAAAGCTTACAGTATGCACATAAACATGTTGTGATTACACTTTGTTGGTTTGAAAAATATCTGCTTTGTGGTTTCTGGGATATAAGATATATGTTAAATACAAGTAGAAAAAAAAGAAGCTAGGTCGACACACTTATGTCTATTAAAAATCGAATTTTAATTCAAATAACTCCAACAGCTTACAGTATGCACATAAACATGTTGTGATTACACTGTGTTGGTTTGAAAAAGATCTGCTTTGTGGTTTCTGAGATATAAGATATGTTAAATACTAGTAGAAAAAAAGAGTAGAAAAAAAAGAAGCTAGGTCGACACACTTATGTCTATAAAAAAATCGAATTTTAATTCAAATAACTCCAACAGCTTACAGTATGTACATAAACATGTAGTGATTACACTTTGTTGGTTTGAAAAATATCTGCTTTGTGGTTTCTGATATATTTGATATATGTATATATATCTTATAAAATATATCCACATATCCACAGTATTCTTGGGGGTGTCACTGTAGAAGCGAATGTGCATTGTACTTCCTGTCCGACACCGGAAGTGCCTTTATTCCATAGGCGAGTATGGATCGCGGGTGTTTTTGAAAGTTATTTTCATTCATTTTATCGGAGCAAACACAGCTTTTGTTTAAACGGAACGTTTACTGAAATGTCCTACCGGGGTTCAGGTACCTGCTGTGCTGTTCGCGGCTGCACCAACAACCGGACCAAGCTAAATCTTTGGCTAAAACAACAGTGTTTTCAACACGGACCCAAAACAAAGAAAGAGTGTCCCTGCATCCTTCTCTATGGCTGTGTCTGCGCGATCAGGTAACATCTGTAATTTCTTTTTATTCAGGGAGGGTTTATTAATGAGAGTTTTGGATGATTTACTGTCTTAAAATGATATATGTCAGGCGCGACCGGTATCTTTAGCCGAGATAGCTGCTAATAAACCTTAGCCGAGAGGCCGGAGCAAACGCGTTCGCTATTTATGTATTTTTAAATTATGTCTGCGCGATCAGGTAACATCTTTTTAGTCGGGGAGGGTTTATTAATGAGAGTTTTGGAAGATTTACTGTCTTAAAACGATAGATCTCAGACGCGACTGGTATCTTTAGCCGAGATAGCTGCTAATAAACCTTAGCCGAGAGGCCGGAGCAAACGCGTTATTTTTAAATTATGTCTGCGCGA
Organism: Garcialebias charrua; assembly: GCA_038048925.1. Lineage (NCBI taxonomy): Eukaryota > Metazoa > Chordata > Actinopteri > Cyprinodontiformes > Rivulidae > Garcialebias > Garcialebias charrua. Next base: position 8,309 of record JBBPBX010089401.1, read on the forward strand.
TCAGGTAACATCTGTAATTTCTTTTTATTTGTCCCTCCTCTTTTAACAAAACGAGTGGTGTTCCCACATTTTTAATGAACTAAAACAACAAAGTTTGGACTGTCTTCAACTGTATTACTCGCATGTAAACAAACGGTGTTTCCGGTCAACCGGAAGTCGTGTGCACATTTCGCGCAAAGCATCATGGGACGTAGGAATACTGTGGATAAAACAGTTTCTAGACTGAATTACCGTTAACCATGTTTTTCTTTTTTTTACAGTTAAAAGGAAGAAGTCAACACCAGAATTGATCAACTTTTGTCTTCTGGAGGAAGCACATGAAACAACGAGAAAAAAATCATTTAGGTGTATGCAGTATTTATTTTTGTGCTTAGTTTTCATAATAAAGTTTTTTTTCTTAAGTGGTGTCATTGAACAATAATTTCCTAAACATATTTTACAATGTTAAGTGTGTACAGTATAGTACTCTGATGCATGCTCAATCGCATGTACAGTATAGTGTTTGTTTAAAAACATACTGGAAGTTAATTTTCCATTTGCATTTGCCCTTTAAAGAATCATAAGAAAAAAGATTAGATTTGAACAGCCATCCATCCATCCATCCATCCTTCCTGATGTCGTGTCATGAGTAGTGCAGCAGCTTTTCCAAGGATGCACAGACGTCATCATCAACCCATCCATCCATCCATCCATCCTTCCTGATGTCGGGTTGTGGTGCAGCAGCTTTTCCAAGGATGCACAGATGTCATCATGAACCCCGATGACGCTGTTCTTGGATGCCCAAACGAGTTTCCTGATCAACAAACATTTAATTATTAATACTTTGTTTTTACGTTTAAGGAAACACGCTTTTAATGTTTAAGGGACAGTTTAAACCAAATAATCCATTTGCATTTGACTTTGAATTATCCCTGACAAAATATTACAGTTTAAATTTAATGAAATACTAACCTTTAATATTACAGGGCCAATTGAAACCTAATTAATTCCTAATCTGTACCTTACTGTAAAAATAGTTTAACTGATTACAGGGCAGTGCGATCGATGTGTTAAGCAATGTTAACAGGATCCTTATGCATATATGAGAATAATCTTTATTATAAAGAAACAAAATGGAAAACACAGGGGTTTAAAACAAGCTGAAAAGGCAATAAAGTAAGATTAGAGCAATAAATAGCTCAAGGGACATTACCGCCAACAGGTGGTGAGACAAGGTCCTGCAGGGTGTTCTTCTTCTAACGTTTAGTGGTGGCTAGTAAATAGCTTGAGGTAACACTACCGCCACCACGTGGTAGGACGAGTGAGATTCTACACCCCGCCCACAGAAGGGCCGCAGTAGTGAATGGAGACAAACCTACGGTACATGTGAGCCGAACTGAACCAGACCGGACCAGACTGAGCCGCTCTGGGCCGAGCAAGTGGAAAAGGGGCATTAGACTTCAACAAACAGACCTCAGTCCGTGAAGATCCACAACTTCTCCTCCTCCTCCATAACCCTCAGCACTGGCTCTCCTCAAGGATGTGTGCTGAGCCCTCTTCTGTTCACTCTGCTCACATATGTTTGTACAGCCACACATCCGGGCTGTCACATTGTTAAGTTTGCAGATGATACAGCGGTGGTGGGATGCATCACAAACAATGATGAGTCCAGCTACAGACAGGAGGTGGAACACCTGGAGAGCTGGTGCAAAGAGAATAACCTTCACATGAATGTGAAGAAGACAAAGGAGATGATTGTGGACTTCAGAAGGAACAAACACACCCACACCCCACTGAACATAAGTGGATCTGCAGTGGAAGTGGTCTCCAGCTACAAATACTTGGGTGTACACATGAATGATAACCTCAGCTGGAGCAACAACACCACCAGCCTGATCAAGAAAGGTCATCAGAGACTCTACTTCCTCAGACGGCTGAGACGAGCTGGTCTGAGCAGCCCAGTCCTCACCTCCTTCTACAGGTGTGCAGTGGAGAGCATCCTGTGCTCCAGCATCAACGTGTGGCATGGAGGCTGCACAGTTGCAGAGAGGAAAGCTCTACAGAGAGTGGTGAAGGCTGCACAGAAGTCTGTTGGAGTCAGTCTCCCCACCATCACAGACATTTACACCTCCAGATGCAGGAAAAGAGCCACCTGCATCATGAAAGACCTCACTCACCCAGCACACTCACTCTTTGCCCCACTCCCCTCAGGACGGAGGTTGAGGAGCATCAAATGTAGAACCACTAGACTGAGGAACAGCTTCTACCCTGAGGCTGTTAGACTCATGAATAAATAATCAATATGAATAAACACTGCAAAATATCACATCATGCTGATGCTGATCTGTTTTCTTGTTGCTGTGTTCATCTGTGACCATCTGCTCATACAGACTCGTGTTCGTGCTGCTGTTTATAATGATGTTTTTCTATTACATTAGGGCTTAGTGTATTACTAGTTGATGTTTTTTCTTAGTTAATCCTAGACGTTATTACTGTTTTTCTCTTGCATTTGTTGTTGGATGTAACTGGGACCCTGTGTACATAATCTCGTTTTCATCACATGTACCACATGCGGTGCAAATGACAATAAAGACTCTCTGACTCTCTGACTCTGACTCTAATGGCACTTTGTCACTGTCTCACAATCATAAGTTCCACACCACACTGCACCAGTTCAGGGCCTGCACACTGCCAGTACCCAGCCCCCACTCAACCCAGTTAATGGGACCACCTTGTTTGAACTTCCAAGCGAACCGCTCTGAGGTGGTGATTTGGACGTAAGCAGATAGCAGCCGTTGATTGTCCAGCAGAGCTACCTCACTGTATGACCCGGTCAGCAAAATGACTATTTTGAAAGAAAATTAGTCACTCAAAGCTTTAACTTCAAGTGACAAGGTTGCACACCTTTGACTGAATACATAATTTAACTGAATAAATAGATTGAGTGTATTAACTCACTTGAATTATGTATGGACAGCATTAATGCTTCAAATACAACTGGCGTTACTGGGTCAACATTTCTTCTACACATTACAGTCAATAATGTAAGATGGAGTTGTAGTTTCTTTCTAGTAACCCTGATGCATGTAGCCTGGTTAAAACCAGACCCTTGTCCTTCACTTCGCTTCGTACTAGGGTCTGGACTTTCTCTATGGAGAACCGATTCTTGCTGGAGGCGTGGCCTCTGCTAAGGTTACCCAATCGTTAACGTTTGGCCGTGACGTATGTTGCAGCTCCGCGCAACATACGTCACGTTAGCCTGTCCAGTCCAGTTAGCCTGGCGAGGGCTGTTCAGATAAACAACTCAGAAACCACTCGGTGGATATTTTTTCTGCTACCAGTGTGTAATTATATGTTTTTAATTTACTGACTGTTGGCCTGGATGAAACATTTGAGATAAAATTCAATTTTTTATAATTTATTTTCGTAGCGCCCCCGAGGCTGTCTGGAAAAAGTCAAACCGAAACAATTTAAATCTAGCAGATTTGACCATTTCGTGAATTGATTTAGGAACTGTTAAGCTCAGGAACCCTTCTGCTATAACGTCAGCTAAGAAATATATTTTTTCTCAGCAAAGGAATAATAGTTTTTTACCGTGTTTTATTGTAAATTTCTTCGTGCAGGCAGCCATTTTAAGCAGGGCAAACTGACGACGTCAGTCAACGTCGTTCAAAACTCTGACTTCTGTTCTCTGATTGGTCCGGAAACTCCACCTTCTGTTCCCTGATTGGTCCGGTCAAAAATCTACCGGCGAAATCCTTGTCTATGGGAGAAGTCCCAGACGGAGCAGTGAAGGGAAATGAGAATTGAGCGGAGCTGTGTAGGAAGGCGAGGGCCAGGCTATGATGCATGCTCAAACATGGCAGAAACATGGATGTGCTATGGGGTCTCCAGTTTTTCCTATTGTTGCCAACCTGTACATGGAGGAGGTAGAAAAGAGAGCCTTGACGTCCTTTTCAGGGAGACCACCAAGTCATTGGTTCAGGTATGTTGACGACACCTGGGTTAAAATTAAATCTCAGGAAGTCCAACATTTCACTGATCACATCAACTCTGTGGATAAATATATCAAGTTCACACGAGAAGATGTAAAAAATGGCAGGTTGGCTTTCTTGGACTGTGAGGTCTCAGTTTCTGATAGAGGAAATTTGCAAACTGAGGTGTACCGCAAACCCACACACACAGACCAGTATTTACAGTTTGACTCCCATCACCCTCTGGAGCACAAGTTAGGAGTCATCAGGACTCTGTACCACAGAGCAGACAGCGTCCCCACTAACTCAGCAGCCAGACAGAAGGAGAAATCACACACAAAACAGGCTCTAGAGAAATGTGGATATCCTAACTGGGCCTTCCTGAAAGCAGAGAAGAAACCCAAACAGGACTCCAGCCAGCCATCAGGTGAAAAGAAGGAACCCAGACCCAGACCAGTGGTCATTCCGTATGTTGCGGGAGTTTCAGAGACATTGAGACGTTTATTTTCTAAACACAACGTCCCAGTGGCTTTTAAACCCCAAAATACATTACGGCAAAGACTGGTTCATCCCAAAGATCCAGTCCCCCGGCACAAACAGAGTAATATTGTGTATGCTGTTCAGTGTCAGGAGGGCTGTGATCAGTCTTATATCGGGGAAACTAAACAGCCACTGGCCAAAAGGATGGCCCAGCACAGAAGATCAACATCATCAGGTCAGGACTCTGCAGTCTACACTCATCTCCAGGCCAGCGGTCACTCTTTCAGGGATGAAGATGTTCACATCCTTGATAGAGAGGAACGATGGTTTGAGAGAGGAGTAAAGGAGGCCATCTTTGTGAAAAGAAACCGTCCATCATTAAACAGAGGTGGAGGCCTCCGGGTTCAACTGTCCCCCTCTTACAATGCTGTTATTGCTAGTATCACTCAGCCCTCTGTGAATAGCAAACAACCATCAGGGTGCTAACGATCCATCGTTAGGCTGATGGTCCTCCTTGATCATGTGAGCAGCTGGTTTCAGGCTGTCATCAGCCAACTGGTTGATCCACTGTGAGAGGGTGCTATTTATAAGACTGAGCTGAATACAGCAGCTCAGACTGAGGAAGTCTTTTGGACGAAAGACGAAACCTTTCTACAATTTTTTTTGCTTTGTTTTGTTTTGTTTTTTGAATGTCCAGAGGACCAGACTTAGCTTTTTTAGATCTTTCTAGTAACAACTTAGTTTCTGTTGGTAAAGAGCACAAAATCTTTCCTCAGTCTTTCTACACAATTCTCTGCTGTAGAACTGGCCTGTCTATAAGGAACCTCTTAACACCAATATCAACATTTTCCATTTTGTTTTTCAGGCAAGAGTCCCACCCTCCAATGACTTCAAGGTGGGAATGAAGCTTGAAGCTCATGACCCACGCAATTCTACATCCGTTTGTATCGCCACAGTGATGGGTTTAACTGGGGTCCGTCTGCGTCTCCGCCTGGATGGAAGCGACAACAGCAACGACTTCTGGCGACTCGTTGATTCCTTGGACATCCAACCCATCGGCACGTGTGAGAAGAATGGAGACATGCTGCAGCCACCACTGGGTAAGAAAGGCAAAGTGCCACTGATGTTTTTTATAGTTGTTTAAAGGTCAGTCAGAACTGGTAAAGCTCAGTTTGAACCCACTATTCTCTCCTTCAGGGTTTCGAATGAATGCCTCCTCCTGGCCCATGTTTCTGCTCAGAACCTTGAACGGGGCAGAGATGGCACCAGTGTCAGCCTTTAAAAAGGTTTGCCTTACATCAGCAAAGCTTAAAAAAAATAGTATTAGCCAAACAATGTGGCTTTGTCTGATGCTCTTACTCTTATTTTGTTGTTTTAGGAACCTCCAAGACCACCCCAGAATAATTTCAAGCCAGGCATGAAGTTGGAAGCGGTGGATAAGAAGAATCCGTACCTGATCTGCCCTGCCACAATCGGAGAAGTGAGGGGTGATGAGGTGTTCATCATGTTCGATGGGTGGCGGGGGGCTTTTGATTACTGGTGCAAGTATGACTCCCGGGACATCTT
>JBBPBX010089402.1:0-14307 GCA_038048925.1 Garcialebias charrua
CCGGAGTACCCGCCACAGAACCCCCCGAGGGACGCGGTCGAATGCCTTTTCCAAGTCCACAAAGCACATGTAAACTGGTTGGGCAAACTCCCACGCACCCTCCAGGACCCTGTTGAGGGTGTAGAGCTGGTCTAGTGTTCCACGACCAGGACGAAAACCACACTGCTCCTCCTGAATCCGAGGTTCGACTATCCGACGGACCCTCCTCTCCAGAACCCCTGAATAGACCTTACCAGGGAGGCTTAAGAGTGTGATCCCTCTATAGTTGGAACACACCCTACGGTCCCCCTTTTTGAATAGGGGAACCACCACCCCAGTCTGCCAATCCAAGGGAACTGCCCCCGATGTCCACGCGATATTGCAGAGTCGCGTAAGCCAACACAACCCCACAACATCCAGAGCCCTAAGGAACTCAGGACGAATCTCATCCACCCCCGGAGCCTTGCCACCGCGGAGCTTTTTAACCACCTCGGCGACCTCAGCACCAGAGATTGGAGAGCCCGATCCAAAGTCCCCAGGCTCCGCTTCCTCAGTGGAAGACGTGCCAGTAGGATTGAGGAGGTCTTCGAAGTATTCCGCCCACCGACTCACAACATCCCGAGTTGAGGTCAACAGCACGCCATCCCCACCATAAATGGTGTTGGTCGCGTACCGCTTTCCCCCCCTGAGACGCCGGATGGTGGACCAGAATCGCCTCGAAGCCGTACGGAAGTCATTCTCCATGGCCTCTCCGAACTCCTCCCAGCTCATTTGTGTTTTTAAAAAACATGCTACTGTAAATGTCTTTTAAAATAGATTTAGCCCAGATAAAACAGTTTTTGTTTTTTGACATTGGATCATCAATATATATATATATCTTTTTGTAGGTAAGACGTAATGTGCATGTAACACAAAACAGTATTCAGCTAGAGAAGTGGAGTATAAGTAAAATGCAAAACATTAAACAAAAACAGATTTCATTACTTGCTTATTGATGTAATGTATTTGTATGTCTGGCTAAGTTTCTCCTACCCTCACCTATGGTCACGAGCTCTGGGTAGTGACCGAAAGAATGAGATCGCTGATACAAGCAGTTGAAATGAGTTTTCTCCGCATAGAAGCTGGACTCTACTTTAGAGATAGTGTGAGAAGTTCAGTTATCTGGTAGAGACTCGGAGTAGAACCGTTGCTCCTCCACGTCGAGAGGAGCCAGTTGAGGTGGTTCGGGCATCTGGTAAGGCTGCCCCCTGGGCGCCTCCCTAGGAGGTGATTCGGGCTTGTCCAACTGTGGGGAGACCCCGGGGAAGACCCAGGACAGGCTGGAGAGACTATGTCTCTCGGTAGACCTGGGAACGTCTTGGAATCCTCCCAGAAGAGCTAGAAGGAGTGGATGTGGAAAAAGATGTCTGGGCCTCCTTGCTCAAGCTGCTGCCCCCGCGACCCGACTGCGGGAGAGATCTTCTCCCTGTTCCTCGTCTTTGCGGGAGAGATCTTCTCCCTGTTCCTCGTCTTCCACGTCTGCGTCCTCCACGGAAAATTCGCCTGAGGCCGAAATCGAGATCTCGTCCTTGTTCATCATGCCTCGAGTGTCGAATTCGACTGTTAAGTCCACCATGGGGGCCAGCACATCAGGGCTGTCACCCCATTCGACTTGCGTGCTGTCGTCCAGAGCCATGCTCTCAAGCTCCGGCGTGGGAGTGAGGGGCTCGGTGGTGTCTGGGTCCGCTGGCGTTGCAGCGGCACCCATGGCCTTGGCGACGAAGTCTGCCCGTTGTCTCCTCACCGCCTCCAGCATCTGGCTGCAGTGTGGGCAAGAGTCGGGCGCATCCAGCGCCATTTTTGCGTGTAACATCCCCAAGCAGACGGGACAGGCCTCGTGGGTGTCCGTCGCTGCGAGGGAGAAACCACATCCGCTAGGACAGGCGCGCGAAGTTGGGCTCGCCGTCCTGCTGGTTTTCCTTGGAAGTCTTGTCTTTCACTTTCCTTTCTCCGGAGGCATGTCCGAGATAAGGCGAGCGAGTCCTTCCAGAATCCTTTTCCTTTTATTTCGAGACGTCTCCTCCGTCGCGTCGCTTTCGCTGGCTAGCCCGCTACGAGTTAGCAGGGGTAGCGGTTGTTGCGCATTTAGCGCCGTCGAGCGAAGCAGTCTGTAGAGAGAGGAGAAGAAAAAACTCCGGGGTTAAGAGAAAATGTGCCGGACTAGCTTTTGCTAGCCCAGCAGTATGCAAGAATAATTCTCCGTACGCTCTGTGTAGGGAGCAAGCTCACCTCTGGTTGAGCGATGAAGCAACAGAGAAGTCCCGCGGAGAGAGGTAGTTCAGGTTTAAGCAAGGTGAAGGGCAATAAGAGAAAGATGGATGGGCGTCAGCGGCTTAAGTACCCAGAGGGAGGGGCCTCCGGCGCGACGCTGACGCCCCAGCCGTAAAGGCGTGAATGTATTCCTTCAGGTAATCGCGCGGGGCCGCAATTCCCATAGCATATGTTGCACCGAGAGACATGACTGAAAGGGAACAGCTGGTTATAATGTAGGTCTGCAGCCATGTTTATTTTAGCCTTACCGTTCAGGGAGCGAGGGGGACTCCAAGATTGTTTTGTCAATAGCCTATATGCCACGGGCTTCCGTTCCAGCCCTCCCGCAGTCATTACCCAGACGGCGCACTTCCGGTTAGCGGGAAAGACATGAACATAAATGACTAAATACAATTAATAAAACATCGGCATACACACCAATAATAACTCCATACACATATAAACCCATATAAAATTATGGCTACGTTCCCCCTATGGATAGCCGCGATAAATGTTCGCCGAACCCCCCCCTCGGAACAGCTGTTCCCACCGGTGGGCGGACACAACGGTACTCACGTGTAGTGCCGGTAGCGCGCAGCCGTTTCCCGTTTCGGGTCGTTGTCATGGTCTGCTACTAGGAGCTAACGCTAGCAACAATGACAGTGGATGGGAACCGGAAGTGGCGGATGTGGGCGGCATTTTACCGGAAGTACGTCACGACCCCCCCGGCATATAGCCTATTCTTGACGAAGTTTTTCATCTTTTGGGAAAGTGAAAAGGATCACTTGTTCCCTGGCAATATTAGAACACCCAAATGCGACACAACGTACTGGCATTTTTCATGTTGTACAAAAAAAAAGCGATCTTGAAGACAATTAAACTGCGTTCTAATAGCAGCCGTAGATTGAACTTCATATCCCTACGTCACATGACGTCGCATGCGGAAGTACCCGGACTTCCCGTGACGAAACACGGCGCCAAGTTTAAAATCACTTTGAAACAAGTTTTCATTGATTCATCATTTTGCTTGTAAAAACGAACATAGTTGAATGATACAACATATATATGTTGTGCCACTTTATGCATGGTTCCAACATCATGTCACAATACCTTTAAGAGTGAGAAAGAAAACAACAGTGAAGGGGGGGGGGATGTCATGTACAACGTTTTTGTGCTGTCAGTATCTTGCTGTAAATACCAGTCAGAGTGACCTCAGTTTGGGAAATCAGAAAGAAATTAGCATTGGGGAATCAAGCTAACAGCTACTTCCAAGCGGGTCTATTCCAGAGCGATTTAATTAATCTGGCCTCCAGCTCTAATGTTAAAAATCTTGGTTTTATTTTTGATCAGGACATGCCATTCAACCCCCACATTAAAAACGTTACCAAAACCGCCTTCTTCCACCTGCATAATATTGCTAAAATTAAACATCTTATTTAAAAATGATGCAGAAAAACTGGTTCATGCATTTGTCGTGCCTAGACTGGACTATTACAATGGTTTGTTACCTGGATGTACAAATACTTCTTTAAAATGTCTTCAGTTGAGCCAAAATGCTGCTGCCAGAGTCTTATGGAGTTAGTAGGAGAGATCATATCTCTCCAGTTTTAGCTTCTCTCCACTGGCTCCCTGTCAAGTCCAGATTTAAATTCAAAATCTTACTTCTAATCTACAAAGCACTCAACAACATAGCTCAATCTTATATTACAGACCTTATTGTTTCATATTTTCCTAACAGAGCACTTTGATCTTGGACTACAGGCTTATTCGCAGTTCCCAGAGTTTCCAAAAGCAGAATGGGAGGAAGATCTTTCAGTTATCAGGCTCCTCTCTTGTGGAAACAACTTCCAGTTTCTGTCCATGACACATTGTCCAGTTTTAAGACTGGGCATAAGACTTTCCTTTTTGATAAACCCTATAGTTAGGGTTGGCTTGTTATGCTGCTATAGGTTTAGACTGCTGGAGGACAAATTGACCTCATTTCTTAAAATTAATTTTTACAATTGAATAGTTTTCATTTGATGCTTTTTCTATCTTAACATGTGATTCTTGACCTGCCATTGTGTATCTGAGCCTGGTTCTGCTAAAGGTTTCTTCCTCATGAGGGAGTTTCTCCTTTCCACTGTTGCCTTTGTGCTTGCTCAAGGTACAAGTCTTCGATGAAGTTAAACTCAAGCAGTCTGCTCCCCAGATAAATAATGTTATCAACTTACTTTTTATGTGTATCAATGTTTCTGTTCAGTGCCCGGAGATACCATACCATTTATTTATAAAGCACTTTAAAAAGCGACAGAGATGACTTCTGTTGTGACTTTGCATTATATAAATAAACTGAATTTAATTAAATTTTCGTCATGTAAAACAACTCAAATTCAACATTTTATGATCCAGAAGAGTGAGTAATTTTATGCATTTTTAACACGTTTTCATGGTTGTGAAAACCACTTGTTTATGTTGCCATTTCTTTGTTCATGCTGCTGCACTTATTGCTTGCTAAGACTGACTGAATATGTCCTGATAGAAATCAGCCATGATTCACGATTCTATCACATTGATTTTATATACTAATATCTACAGGAGGTAAAAATGAGCGATTGTAACAGTGAAAGGGAAATGTTTAATTTATTCTGAAGAGATAAGTGGATTTGCTTTTATCCTGAATGCACAAAGGAGTAACTGATAGAGGTGGAACAACTCAGCTGGACTGCTCTCCAGGATATTTTAGCAGCATCACATACATGTTATTCGAATGGACACAACAAAGTAAACAAGTTCCTCATTCAAAAGGTAACAGAGTGCCAAATGCACTGAAAATATTCAGAAAATCTGAGCTATTTTTAGATTAATATATATTTAGATTAAATTCTCTTTTGAGTGAGTCCTGATCTGGAAATGAGGGATGGAATGAGACAACTCAGATACTTAACAGAAACCTCCCCAAAACAAAACATAAATTAAGACTTTGTTCAAAAACCATAATGAAAATGTCAGGGAACTGCAGCTATTTAACCATCCTAAAGTGCATTGGAGATCTACTGTACATTTTCAAGCTTATATAGAAAAGCAAACAAGCACAATAAGGTCTGGAAACAGAGGTCACTTTTTATATGGTTGAGAGGATGAGGATGTAGATGCAGAAGAAGTTTATTTTCCTGCTCTGCCAGAGCTGTCAAAGCTGTCATCCACAGTACCTACCCACGGTCTGTGTCCAGCCGCTGACTAATGAACAGCCAGCAGGACAGAAGCACAAAAATTCTTCTTAGCAGATTGACGAGGTATAGCAACACTGTGCGGTGGCAGCACGAGTCCAGGAACCCCTGTCAGTATGACAGAACTCTGGGGAGAAGTGTCTGTGTTTTAAAAAAGAGATAACTATATCAGCGCATCTTTTCTGAGAGAGATGTCCACCGGAGCTGACCTTCTGACATGATGGGTTTTTCCAAATCTCACCATCCAGCAATTCCCACTGTCAGTTCAAGGCGCTCTTAATGTCCACAGAGATAGTGTTTTACAAATAAAAACAGTCATGATGAAACATGGATCATGCTCACTAATGGGGGGAAAAAACAACAAAAATAACTACAGAAGCTGCATTTCCTGCAAAAATGCAGTGTGCTTATTGCTGAAGAGCCTGTTGAAAAACAGCTGAGATTAAAAACATGCTGAAATGTAGCAACAAGCCAAAGAACAAGCAGAAGAAAGCAAAGAACATGTATTTGCTGTATTAGGTTTAAATAAGGAGACATTAGCACAGAAATTAGAATAGCTGAAAAGTAGCTGAAAAGGCAGAAAGAAGCTTAAGCTACCAGAAGAAGTGGAATGAGCTGAAATAAGTTAAAACAACATGGAATTAGCTGAAAATGCTAAATTTAGCACAAAACAGCTAAATAGTAGCAGAAATAGCAGAACAAGCTACAACTAGTGGAAATAAGCTGAAAGGAATGTAACAAGCTGAAATTAGTAAAAATAAGTTAATTAGGCTGAAGTCACATCAATTACCACAAAAACTTGAATTTGTCTGAAAACAGCTGGAATTAGCTAAGAAATACTAACATGTTAGCTGAAAAGGTAGAACAAGCTTAAATTAGCAGAAGGGAGTGGAGACAGCACAGTTTTGCTATATTATGCTGAAAGAAGCAGAAATGATCACAAAAAAGTGGACTTTTTCTGGATAACGACGACAACAACAAAACAGCTGAAAAGTAGCCAAAAAAAGCAGAAAGAAGCTTAAATTTCCAGTAGGAAATAAAAGCACATTTTTGCTGAATTAGATTGATTTTTTTAAATAAGTGCAAAAACTGTGGAATTAGCTGAAAAAGCTAAAATTAGCATACAACAGCTAATTAGTACGGTAACTGAAATGGAAGAAAATGTTGAAACTTGCAGAAAGAAGCTTAAAGAAGCATGTCAAGCTGAAATTAGTATAAAATAGTTAGAAAAACCACAACAATGTTGTAGTTAGCAGAAAGAAGCACAAAACAGCTAAAAATAGCTGAACGTATAGATACATTTTTAAATCTGCACAAGGAAGCTGAAAGAAGCTGAAGCAGAACAACACGTGAAAGGAGAAGTAAAAGGTTTTAAACAGATCTAAAAAGTTGAAAGATGTAAGATGAGCTCAATTCATTTTCTATGAGAAAGGATGTGGCAGAAAAGGCTAACTATTTCAAAAAGCTAAAGTTGCAATAATACCAAAAGTCATAGCACCCTTCTCCTGAATGAGCTGAACATTTTGATGTATGATTTGTTGAAAAAGCACAAAATTGTGGAACAAGAAAGATGCTGATAAATGTATGGAAGAAAAATGGATAATACTGTAGTGTGAATGCTTCATCACACAATAAAAATAAAACAAAACAAAAACATATGGAGCAAATCAAATAGACTCAAAGAAAAATCAAATCACTCAAATATATATATTTTATAATTCGATTAAAGGTGCAGTCTGAAGTTTCTGTAGAACACAGCACTTAGAAAAATTTTCAACAGGGAAAGCATTCTGATCCCTCTCCCTCAGAGCCATATATGGCTCTGCTCCCCACAAAATGGGATTAAAATTCCTCAAACTGTAATTTGACAGTTTCTGATAGAAGGATTTCTCATTTTTTTCTGGGAGTGCTTGTACGGAAGCGTAGTGCTGACTCCGTAGTGCTGGTGTTAAAACAAACTACTCAAATTAATTTGCAAAGACTAATATGTCTTCTTTTTTAAGACTAAAACTAGACTTAAAATTTTAAGTTTTTGTCGACTAAAACTGAACTAAAACCATTAAATATAGGAATGACTAAAATTGACTAAAACTAAGAAGTATTTTAGTCTAAAAGACTAAGACTAAAACTAAAATCAAAATGGCTGTCAAAAACAACACTGGACAGAACCCGTCAAGATGAATGATACAAGACCTAAAAGCACTTGTTATGCTCTTGGGGATGAAAGCAGGATTCGGTCGAAGTTTAGCTGAGCTTCCATCCCCTTGAATCTTTAAAAGGGAAGGAGAAACTGACAGGCCTACCATATCACTTACTCTTTTCGCTGATGTTAACGCCAACAACAGTGCTGTCTTAAAAGACACAAATTTAAGAGAAATTTGGTCAATCGGCTCAAAAGGTTCCTTAATTAATGCACTCAGTACAGTAATTAGGTCCCACTGAGGGGCCAGTGAATGAGAGATTGGCCTCAAACGACGTGCACCCTTCAGAAACCGTTTCATCAGGGGATGATTAAACACTGTCCTTTCATTAAAACCTTCGTGACAAGACGAAATTGCAGCAGCATAAATCTTAATTGTGCTGAAAGCCAAATTCCTGTCCAGTAGCAGCTGTAGGAAAGATAAAATAGAGCCTAGAGAGCATGAAGAAGGATCTACATTCTTATCCAGGCACCATTGCTGAAAAGCAGACCATTTTGACGTGTAAACAGTCATCATAGACTGAGCACGTGATCCCTGAATAGTACGAATAACTTCTTCAGAAAACCCAAGATTTTCTAAGCGTTTACGTTCAGTAATCAAGCCAGCAGATGTTGACCTACCACAGAGAAACTCTTTATCGCTCCTCCTGCCTGTAGAAGAGCATCGTCTCTCCAGGGAAGCCTCCACAATTTCACCGCTAGCTGTTGCAGCACCGGAAACCATGGTGCGTTCATGCGCTCTGGAGCAATCAGGATCATTGACAACTTTTCCTCCCTCACTCTCTCCAGGACCGCTGGCAGCAGTGAGGTTGGAGGAAAAGCATAAATCAGAGTATTTGGCTGGATAAACCCAACAAAGCGTAGCTTTTAAAGGGCGGCAACTTACACGAAATAGAACTCTTAGATTTTAAAATAAACCCTACAAAACTAACCAATGACAATATGATAAAACTGTCAGATAAGCTTTTGATTCAATGTAAGCCAGACCCAGGAGTACAAAAGAAAAGTTTTTATTTATTTTGGCTGCTGGATGGAGGAGTCAGGATCGACTTTGATGACAGGGTCCTCACAAGCTGGAGGAAGGGAGTCACCTGACAGAGCTACAGCGACGAGGAAGGCTAAAGCTGTACGTGAGGGACAAATCCAAATCTAGGGTCTGAGAAACGTAGCATGGGTCATGCACAGGAAAGCTGAGAGCAGAAGCCAGAACCAAATCATGATTTGTGAGGTGAAGTCGTAGAAGGAGGAAGGCATGATCGATACCGTGGTCAGAGCGAAGTAGTCAAATCCAAAGATTGACAGGTAAGGCAAGGAAACAGTGGTAGAGGCAAGGGGTCAAGGCAAGGAAATAAGGCTATGGGATGAAACAGGAATTATGATGGCTTCAAAATCACGGATCATGGAAGGTTTAATAATTCGGCAACAAGGAACTAAACGACTGGAGCTTAAATATTACAGATAACAGGTGCGTGGAATCAGGGCTGATTGCTGTGGAGGAGCAAGGGAGGTGTGGCATGGAGTGACAGGAGCAGGCTTGAGCTGAGAGATGGGGCATAGGCAAACAGAACAGGGAAAACAGAAACTATGGCATGAGGCGCAGAAACTATGACAGGAGGGGTTCAGGTGACATGGGCAGGAGAACACAAAGCGTGAAGGCAGGAGTATGGTAGGATGGGCAAACATGTGGTATGAGGAGCAGAAACATGAGCAGATGGGAGGTCAGCGGGGGCCGTTGACCATCATAAAAACACAATAAAATTGCATTTTCATTTTATTTATTTGGACATATACTGCATTATTTTAATACCAACAGAAGATGGTGGTACTTCAGCTGGAAAACTTTTCAATCTGTAAATATTAAAGCAAGAACAGTTCCCTTTCAGTTCGGTCTCTCGGTGCAACATACTTGCTATGGGAATTGCGCCCCCGCGCGATTACCTGAAGGAATACAATCACGCCTTTTACGGCAGGGGGCGTCACCCCGCGTCAGAGGTACCGCCTTTCAGGTACTTAAGCGACTGACGCCCCTCCATCTTTCTCTTTTTGCCCTTCACCTCGCTGAAACACCTGAACATCGCGGGACCTCTCTGTTGTCGCGTCGCTTGATTGAGGTGAGCTTGCTCCCTACACTGAGCGTACAGAGAAAATTTTCCTGCGTACTGCTGGGCTGGCGAAAGCTAGTCCAGCATTTTTCTACTTACCCGAAGTTTTCTTCTCTTCCGCAGCTTCGCTCGACGACGCTAACTGCGTCACAACCTTCTGCTAATCCAACTAGCAGTCTACTAGCGAAAGCAAGACAACGGAGAAGACGGCTTCGAACAAAAGGAAAACTTCTACTCTTCTCGTCTCCGGACATGGCTCCCGAGAAGGGAAAACGGAGGACAAAGAAGAAGAAAACCAGGACGACGAGTCCTCGCTCGCGCCCATGCCCCAGCGGCTGCGGCTACTCCTTTTCGGCGACGGACAACCACGAGGCCTGTCCTGTCTGCCTAGGGATCCTGCACGCGAGGAAAGCGCTGGAATCCCCCGACTCCTGCCCCCACTGTCGTCGAATGACGGCCACAGTGAGGAAACGCAGCGCGGACACGTTGGCCAAATCTATGGAAAGGACCGCGGCGATGAAGGTCGCACGTCGCACTAACCTGCCTGCTCCAGAACCGGAGCCTGAAAACGTGGACCTGGAGTGCAGTGGCCAGGTCGGGGAGGACAACACGTCAGACTCCCCTCTTGCCGTCGAAGACTCAACGCCAGAAGTGTCCAACATAGACGCCAAATACGGTGACAAGGGAGAAACTGTTCATTCCTCCCAGAACCTGGCGCAGAACCTTCCGGAACTGGACTTGTCGCGATGCCTGTCCATTTTGACCTGTGCCATAGGGCCGCTGATGCCCTACAGGTCACGTGACCGGACCCCATGCCTCGCCAACAGGCTACGAGGCTGGTGGGAAACTATTTCTATGCGAAGCAACCGACAACGTTGCAGAAAATGCCAATTTTTCTGGACTTTCTAACGGAACTCAAACGCTCCTGGTCGGAACCCAGGGTTCCTATCATGCTACCATTGTCCCGACTCTTGGATGTCGCGGGAATGGAGGCTCTGGGACTTGCCAGTGCACCCCCAATAGAGGAGTCTCTGGTGGCTCACCTGGCCCCCAAAGCCACGGGGATGAAACCAACGCTACCCAGCAAAGCCTGTCACGCTTCGGAGAAACAACTCGAGAGGTGCTACAAGGCCCAAGGCCTCGCGGCTCGCGCAATGAATACGTCGAGCATGGTACAGGCCTACCTGGCGGAAAAACTACAGGATATCCAGGTAACAAAGGACGAGCAAGCCACAACCGAGGCCATAGAGGAGGCCCGCCGTGCCTCTGACCTCGTGCTCAGCATGATGGGGACAGTAGCTATTTCCCAGGGCAAAGCAATGGCAGAAATAGTTGTCGCCCAGCGCCATCTTTGGCTAACGCTGTCGGACCTCCCGGAAAACCAGAGGTCCACCTTCCTACAGCACCCGATCGAGTCGACGGGACTCTTCGGAAGAGCCCTGGAACGTGTCCAGACAAGGCTGGAACAAAGACGCAAACAAGCGGATGCCCTCCGCGAGGGTTTGCCAAGGAAATATTCGTCCCACCAACGGAAAACACGCATGGTCTCCCACGAAAGAGACCCGCTGGGGACTGTGAGGCCTTGCAGTACCGTCAGAGTTCTGCTTCAACCTCTTCCTACGGAAACCAGTTCCGGACCTGATGAACCAGGACAAACTGATAATTTTACAGGTTCGTCCGCCCACGAGGTATGGGAACCTAACTTTCTGGTCCCAGTCTCTGCTCGTAGAGAATCACGAGGAGCTGGTGACATGTGTGCGCGTATCCAAACATGACTCGCCTACTTTATATGTAAACAAAACAGACACTGTTTCAGACATGTACAAAAATAAAAGTACCAAAGCACAGACTGCCCTGGTTCTTGACTCAAGTCCCATTTTTATAAAACCCAGACCTCACGGTCGACCTATGAACCATAGCAAGGTACACGAGATTCGCCGGATACGGCCTGATCTCGTAATATCTTCTGATAGGCCGAGCAGCCTGCTCGAAAGGGTAAGAGAGGGGTCAAAGGTCACCCCCTTAGACCTGAAACACGAGGAGCTACAATTCAACATGCCATCCAGGCTCAGCGCGCATGCACAGGCTTGGGAGGCGTGTCTATCAAATGATTGGGTTATGATAACAATACGTCACGGACTTAAGTTGCAGATCTCAAAGAGACCGCCCCGTTTCTCAGGGATGTTGCAATCTAAGATCAACCTTGCACGCGTGCACGTGCTGAGGGAGGAAGTTTCAACAATGCTGAAAAAGGGAGTGATTAGTTTGGTCTCACGACGCAAACTACGCTCCGGACACTATAGCAAGTACTTCCTGGTGCCCAAAAAGGACCGTTCCTTGAGAACGATTCTGGATCTCATTACTCTCAATAAAAGAATTAAAACTTTCAAGTTCAGGATGCTTACACTGCGGCAAGTTCTCTAGTCTGTGAGACCAGGAGACTATGCATGTACAATGGATTTGAAAGATGCCTATTTCCATATAGGCGTGTGGAGGAGACACAGAAAGTTCCTCCGTTTTGCATTAGAAGGTAACGCTTATGAATTCAAAGCCTTACCCTTCGGTTTAAAGACTGCTCCGCGTACATTTACTAAATGTCTGGATGCAGCCCTGACCCCTCTTAGGAATCAAGGACTCAGGGTCTTGAATTACCTGGACGACCTGCTAATTCTGGCTGGAAGCAGAAAGCAGGCGCTGTCACACTCCCTTAAGGTGATCTCTCACCTGGAGTCTCTCGGTTTTGTCATAAACCTACAGAAAAGCGATCTGACTCCGTCACGGGTTATCGTATTTCTGGGTGTACAGATTGACACTGTCCAATACAGAGCATGGCTCTCGAAGGAAAGAGTCTCCTCCATTTGCCATTGCCTGGGAAGATTTAAACTAGACCAACGGGTCCCTGTGAAAACCTGCCAACGCCTGTTGGGCCTCTTGGCGGCAGCCATTCCTTGTGTGCCACGTGCATTATTGAAAATACGGGCCATACAGGTATGGTTTAACCAACAAATACAACCCACTCTGCCCAAACAAGCAGAAAAGGTTAAAATACACCCAGAGTGTCTAAAGGCCCTGGAACCTGGGAGAGATCCGTCCGTTTTCACTGAAGGAGTCTCACTGGGAAGGGTGTCGTCCTGTGTAGTCATCACGACGGACGTTTCAAAAACAGGATGGGGAGCGATCTGCAGGAACCAGAACGCCCACGGCATCTGGAACAAGCAGGAAGTCAAATTACATATTAACTTCCTGGAATTACTGGCCGTATTCCTGTCATTAAAATACTTCTTCAATAAAGGTTTGGTTGCCGGACATCATATCCTGGTAAAATCAGATAACAGGACCACGGTGTCCTTCATCAACAGAGAGGGAGGGAGGAGATCCCGGGCCCTCCTCGATCGGACACGGAGGATGCTCACGTGGTGTGCTCCAAGAATTCTGTCACTTAGGGCGACTCATGTCCCTGGTGATCTGAATTATGGAGCGGATGCCCTTTCAAGAGGGCCTCTGTTGGCGTCGGAATGGAGCCTGAACCCACGGATCGTGGAACAGGTATGGTCACGTTTCGGCAGAGCCTCTGTGGACCTGTTCGCCTGCAGAGTTAGCTCACACTGTGACCTCTATTTCTCCCTGAAGGAGACAGATGCTCCATTGGGGATAGACGCTCTGGCACATGATTGGCCAGCAGGAGTGCTCTACTACCTTTCCACCTGTCCCTCTGATCGGGGCGACATTGGAACGGGTAAGACGGGGAGCCCTCTCCTTGATCCTCATAGCTCCCAGATGGCCACAGAAACCGTGGTTTCCGGAGCTGATCTCAATGTTGTCAGGAACACCATGGCAATTGCCTCCTCATAGGGACCCAGAGGTGGGTAGGAACTAGTTACATTTACTCCGTTACATTTACTTAAGTAGCTTTTTGGGAAAATTGTACTTGTGAGAGTAGTTTAAATGTGAAAGACTTGTACTTTTACTTGAGTAAATTTTAGGGGAGAAAACCACAACTTTTACTCAGTTACTATGGGCTTTCTGCCGATCGCTACAGTTACTTTTGTTTCAAGTATGTAAAAACATTTGCAGCAAAATTATTGCGTAACTTATTGTCACCTGACATGTAACCAATCAAGTGAAGCCAACCAGTCACGTGACCACAACAAACTCTCCGCGCGGGCCATGTTGAGTGACGTCGGAGATTCTGGTAAACAGTTAGTGCTGTTTATAGGATGTCAAAATGTAAGAAAATGAGTTCCAACATTTACTGGTAGAAACAAAGTTTTGCAGAAAGTCAAGTTTATTATTATTTAGCAGAATTATTTGGGCTACAGTTGCCTTTGTGTTTTTTTTTTTATTTACAACAATGTAAAAGATAAGTGGTTTATTTCTAAATCCTTTTGGCTGGTATTGCCTTTGTGTTTTTATTTATAACAATGTATGTTCAGTCTCATTAAAAGTTATGTTTCCTTGTAAATCCATTTGCATGTTATAATTTAATGACACGAGATGGTACTCCGCAGTTACTCACTACTTGAGTAGG
>JBBPBX010089403.1:0-14306 GCA_038048925.1 Garcialebias charrua
AGCTGATTTGAACATTTCGTCAAACTCAGGAGTATGTCTACTATCACCCATAAGTCAGCGAAGAAATACTGTATATTTTTAAGCGTTTATTTAGCTAAATTTAAAGAAAGAAAGCGTCCGGTTTGACCCGCCTGGCGCCTGCATAAAAATCAGCGAACTTTTTTTTTTAAATCCAGCCGATTTGAACATTTCGTTAAACTCAAGAACACGTCTTCTATAAAGTCAGCTTAGTAATATATTTTTTCTCGCAAAGAAATAATTGTTTTTACCGTGTTTCTTTGTGAAGTTCTTCGTACTAGCTGGGTCCTGTCGCCGCCATCTTGATCAGGACAAAGCTGACGCGTCGCGTGGAGATGACGCGTATACAGCAAGAGAAATTGAATATGATGTCCCATTAAGTAAAGCAGAAATAAAAATAATTGTTAAAGATAAAATAAATGATATGTGGCAGGAGAGGTGGGATTTAGAGGAAAGAGGAAGACATTTACATAACATACAGAAGGAGGTACAGTACTCCTAAGTGACAATAGTAGTTTAATGACTAGGAGAGAGGAAGTATGGATTAACAGGTTGAGGATTGGGCACACTACATTAAATAGTGGTCTAAAGATAATAGGAAAACATCCATCAGGTGACTGCTCTAATTGTGGGGTACTGGAAGGAGTGGAACATGTGTTGATTTATTGTAAGAAATATAATAAAGAGAGGAAGGCACTGGAAAGGGTAATGGGGAGTTCGGTGACAATGGTTACTTTATTGAAGAAAAATCAGTCACAGGTTATAACTAAAGCACTTGTTAAATATTTGAAAGTTACAAAATTAGCTGAAAGGATTTAATTTTATTTTTATTAATTAATTAATTTATTTATTTTTTGTTGAAAGTAGACTCTTGAATTACATCTCCGTCCGGTTGATGGCGGTAATACACTGAGTTTGTAAACTGCCAGTAAACACCATCGAAGAAGAAGAAGAAGAAGAGATGACGCGTATTAAACACTGAAGCGTATAGTGTACAATTTTTTCGTGTTTATTGTTAATCACAACCCCCCCAATGTTAGACCTAAAGTTACGCCCCTGGGGTCTGTGACTACAATCATATTTTATAGTTTAAAGGTACTATCTGCGATTTCTGCAAAGCCCTGAAACTTAGAAAAATTTTGAACAGAGACCGTTCTCCCTCCTCCCCCTTGCACTCTGGGTGACCTGCTGCAACTCCGCCTCCTTAGCTCCTCCTCCACAGCTTGGCTCTCTCGTGAACGCGCATGCTTGTAAACACAGTTGTAATGGCGTCGGCGCAGTCTTTACACCGGTAAGGATAGACTATTTGCTTCTCAAATCTTTGCGTATTTGTAATAAAGTATCGTAAATTATGTATAACCCTTTCAATAAGTTATGTGTAGCTCTTACTTTGTGTTACATTTTATCTGTGTTATGCAGTTTTGAAACATTGTCGATGATGGGCTTCCGATGAGGATTTTACACCCAGAGGTGTACTTCTACGTCCGAAGAAGAGGAACCCAGGAACACAGGATGTTCTCATAGTCACCATGTTTTCATGCAAACATTAAAATGATGATTGGATGAACAGTACTGTTGCTTTGTCTTATTCTTCATGAACATGCAGTGAAATAATTTTCTATTTGAAAGAACACAGCGACAAAATCTTTTTTATTTATTTATTTAGACAATAAATACACAAAAAACCTAAATAAATATGTGACAAGGATCATCAAACCGTTACATAACGCAGACTTAAATAACCATAAATAAAGCACTGAGCATCCACCCTGATGTTAAATACTCTGTTGTGTACTTAGTTTGATTTAAATAACTTTTTAATAAAACTGGACAGAAATTAAACAGAACTTAATTAACTCCAAATTCTTCCAAACCTGCAGCCTTCAGGGCAACAGAACAGCAAGCAGGGCCCAGGTGACTGATCTGGTCTTCACTTAAGTGGGTCAGGTCAGTAAATATGTGCAGCTTCTCCAGATTGTCAGCTTGTCCAAACATCTAAAGTCCATAGAGAACCACCTGATCTCCACTCTTTCATTTGTGTATATATATAATATATATATAGTTATAAATATAGGTATCTATATAAATAAATAACTATATTTATAACTACTGTATATATACTATATATATACTGTATATATATATATATCATATATATTATATATATATATATATATATATATATATATATATATATATATATATATATATATATATATATATATATATATATATATATATTAGGGGTTGAACGAGTACATAATTTTTAACCTCGACATTAACATAAAAAAACTCGAACGACGCTCGAGTAGCCGATGACGTCACAGTGTCTTACGATGCAAAATAAATAAATAAATATAAATGCCTAAAAACGTCTTTACAAAAAGAAAAAAAAGACCAACAAAGCATTGGGAGCATTTATTATGCTCCTATCATTTATCATACTGCACATAAGTCACAGGAAAAACAAAACTATTAGTTATATTAATAATATTAAAAGTGAAAGTATAAAGCGATGAAAACCGAAACTTAAAAACAAATGGGGCCACAGCCACACCGTACCACCGCCTGCAGCTGTGCAATTTAGGTTTACTTTTAGAGATTGTGTTTATAGATTGTTGGTAGCTCTAGAGAGATGAATATTTGTTTTTTTTTGTTTGTGAAACGAGAGAAAGGAAGCCGTTTCGGCCGTGTTATAATATGGGACCTGCATTGCAACACTGCCCTCTGCTGTCACAATCTACTACAAAGAAAGTCAACACGAAGTAGCGCATTTTATAAAATTATAAACTGTTTTACCTTTTTGACAAGACGGCCTGCTCCATTAACATCCGTGCGCACACAGGAATCCATTTTGTAGCGTCTACTAAAAGCTAAAAGCTGCCCCGCGCGCTGTGAAATGTGAAATGTGACGTCACTACGGGTACCCGAGTTGGACAAAAAAGCCTCGATAGAAGTCAAAGCACTCGAGCTGTCGAAAACTCGGGTACTCTGTTAATGCACTAATATATATATATATATATATATATATATATACATATATATATATATATATATATATATATACATATATAATATATATATATGTATATACTTGGACAGGTTCCACCATTTTGTAGTCTTCTTTCATTAAGCCTGCATTGTAATAGCCTGGTTAAAACCAGACCCTTGTCCTTCACTTCGCTTCATACTAGGGTCTGGGACCTCTCCATTTTAAAACGATTCTTGCTGGAGGCGTTGGCCTCTGCTGAGGAACAAAACCATTGGATATTTTGAACAGGGAAAGCATTCTGCTCCCTCCCCTCAGAGCCATGTATGGCTGCTCCCCGTGCTCTGGTGAACTTGACAACTGCTCCGCCTCCTGCAGCTTTTCTCTCGCTGCCGGCTGCCGCGCTGCAAATTCTGTGTTTATATGTTAATAAAACGTTTTAATAAAATACAATAAAACCATGGATCGCTGGTCCAGCTCACCAGAAGACCAGAAAATCTGATGGGACTCGGGCAGCAACGTAAAACCCGAGTTTAATTCTCGTGACAACCTCAGCCATTTCCTTGTTCATTTCAGCGGAGGGAGAGAAGGAGGAGGGAGCGAGCGATCACTTGACTTTTGGCCCAAAAAACAAAAGAAAACTCCAGATAAGGGATTAAGAAGGGGAAATTAATAAATTTGTGTCACATATAAAACAGTCCTGCATCGCTTTGCATCGCTTTGAATGAGAACATGCCGCTGCTCGCTGACTGCGCGCTGGCAGAGCCCTTTATAGGGCTCTGCGCGCTGGGACAGGTGGGGGCGTGGGTTAGGGTCCAAAACTCTGTCCCTTCTGTTCTCTGATTGGTCTGGTCAAAAATCTACAGGAGAAATCGTTGTCTATGAGAGAAGTCCCAGACTGTGCAGTGAAGGGAAATGAGAATTGAGCGGAGCTGTGCAGGAAGGCGAGGGCCAGGCTAGCATTGTAATATAAGTCAAAAGAACTACACGGCCCAGAAGCCAACAGTGCTTCTGGCTGCTGCTTTCTGCTGAAATTCAAAGAACAGCAACGGAGGGAGCAAACACTAGCGGAGAAACTGATGTGGTAAAAATAGTTTTGCAACACAAAGTCAGAAGTAACAATTCCTCTATTAAACTCACAGAACTGGCAGGAAAGTGTCAAATAATCCTGAAGCTAACCTCATCCTTCAAGATGTACAAAGTAGTATCTTCACTGGTGAGTACCAATAGAAACTTTTGCAGCACTGCACAGGACATATACCTGTATGTATGTTGTTAAAAATATGTAGGTGTAAGAGTTTAGAACATTGTTAAGAACATTGCAAATGTGGGAAGGGTTTATAAAGCCTTACAATATATATATATATATATATATATATATATATATATATATATTTTCACCTATCACGGGGATGTCTGGAACATAACCCAATCGATAAGTTTAATACTGTAAAAAATAGATTTTTGAAAGTTAGACTCTAGTTCAGGGGTGGGCAATTAATTTCTTCAGCGGGCCGCATGAAAAAATCTGAAATGTGTTGGAGGGCCGAACCAGCAATGACTCAAATTTAATATTGATTTATGTTTTCTCATTATATTTCTTTTCAGAGTAAAATATTTGAATCAGATTTGTTAGGTAATAAATAAGAATATTTATATATTTATAAACATGAACAAATTGTGGTTTAGTTTGAAGTGAGAATTAATAGCAATCTTGTGCGATATGACAAAACTTGTCTTGACTGCAGCAGCTCTGGATGTCAAACAATTTGTAAAAAGTGTTTGTTGAGATTGCAGCTTAGCTTGCAAAACAGACGATTCGGCTGTTCGCTCTTTTTCAGACAAGTTCTTGTATTTCTCCCCATGTTTAGTCACGTAGTGATGCTGGATATTATACTCTTTTAGCACAGCTACTGACACACCACAAACTAAGCAGACAGCTTTACCTTTCACCTCTGTGAATAGATATGTCGCTGTCTATGCCTTGTTGAAAACGCGGCATTCTAAATCAACTTTTCTTTTTTTACCGTGAGACGACATCTTGTTTTTATCAGGGAGGGATTGGAATGCTTGCTGTGTGCGTCTATGCGATGCATGAACTATGCGCCAGGCCCTTTCAAAATAAAAGACAGCTGCAGCGCAGCGCACCAAAATCCGTTTATATTTTTGACTGGACCCCTCGGACAGGGGCGCGGGCCGGACAGGGGCGGGCAAAGGGCCGTATGTGGCCCCCGGGCCGCAAAATGCCCAGGTCTGCTCTAGTTAATATTAAGTGGGAGTGGTGGCGCAGAGGTTAGAGAAGGTGGGCCTGTGATTGGAAGATCGCCGGCTCGACTCCCCGTATGGACAGCATCAAAATGTGGGTGGGATTGGTGAAGCACCCACACCTGCCTCCACCCTCATTTGCCCCATTCTGGGCCCTTGAGCAAGGCCCTTAACCCCCACCATTTGCTCCCCGCACCCCCCATATATCAGTTCTCTGCTCCACACAGAAGGCTGTGGTAGCCCTCTCTGTTGCCCTTCCTGACACAACCACAGACCAGTCTGTGGTTGTGTCAGGAAGGGCAACTGGCGTAAAAATAATTGCCAAGTCTTCATGTGACGCTGTGGTGACCCCTGAAGAAGAGAGCAGCTGAAAGAAGAAGAAGAAGAAGAAAAAAACTATAATTAATATACAGCACAACTTATACAATCAGCTGGAGCTCAGTGAGCATGATGGGAATCATTCTCAACTACCACCACATCAAATTTTAGAACCGCATTTTTTAAACTGAATGTTCTACAGCCAATTTAGTGTTTTCTAAAGTCAATTGGCTGTGGCAGCCATCTTGAATCAGGCTGACTTTCAAAGTTCATCAATTGTAGATGTACATCCATTGATAACTGTTTGAGAGTATATTAAAAAAAACACCTTTGTGGTTAATGAGTTATTTTTCTAACAGATAGACAGGATTTACGCTGCCAATTAATGGCAAAGTTGAACAAAATACTTGTACAATCCTCCTTAGCACTTGGGATATGTGTTTGGCTACTACCTTGCTAAATTGTAGCTCAATTTCTCTGAAAGCGGTTGAGTTAGAGACATTTTTGTGTTTGCTAAGGTCTGTTAGCTGTGGCTGCCATCTTGAATCAGTTTGACTTCAAAATGTAATCAGTTGTGGGTGTGTATCCAATGATTATTTATTTAGAGTTTCAGTAAAATAGGTCAAGTGGTTTAGGAGGTATTTTACTAACACAGAGTCAACCACAACCAAACACACACATGATTACATGATCACTTGCCTTTCATGGCAGTGAGCAATAATGACGGTAATAACCGGGGCTACCAATAGAGAGGATCCAGACTGGAAACAGCCATGAATGGTGTTGGGACACGTTGTTAAAGCTCCCATGAGACAATGAAATACTATCCAGGAAGCTGAGCTGCAGAAACCAATTAACATGTTTAAAGGCTTATTAGAAGCCAAAAGTCTGCACAACCGGTAAGGTTTAATGTTTGACTTTTTTTTTTTTCATTTTAAATAAAAATCACATGACTACAAACGCTCCCTGAAGTAAATAAAAGTTTCCATCTGTTTGATGTTAAAATTCGAACTACATTTGTTTTACACTCTGTAATGCACTGGTGGCTTGTTTGTTTCTGCACATGACTGCTAATTCAGAGCACATAATCACAAAGGGAACTCATGAGATTTATTATTCAGATGCTTGGAAGCTAATTATTTTCTTTTTGTTTTCGATAGCTCAATGCACAGTTTTATTCCATTATTGAGCTCACTATTTTTATTTATTTTTTAACTCAAAGGTAAAGATCACTGAGTGTCCTACAGGGCTGGTATAG
This sequence comes from Garcialebias charrua, assembly GCA_038048925.1. NCBI lineage: Eukaryota > Metazoa > Chordata > Actinopteri > Cyprinodontiformes > Rivulidae > Garcialebias > Garcialebias charrua. Next base: position 6,849 of record JBBPBX010089403.1, read on the forward strand.
TTTTCAGGACACGCTGCAGCTGCTCCACAGTCTCTTCTTTTACAGCAGGCCAGGATTAACTACAGACATCTTGGTGCCTATTTAAAAAAAAAAAATAATAATAATAATAATAAACTTTATTTGTATAGCACCTTCCAACAATGCCTTGCATTGACCAAGGTGCTTAACAGGATAAAAAGATGAATAAACTGGAACAATAAATCAATGAAAATAGAATAAGAAACAACAGCAATAAAAGAAGGCAATGGAAATAAAAAATGCTACATACTAAAATAACACTAAAATAACACAAATAATAAAAGTTACACACTGAGAGTTTTTTTTGAACAAGAGGAAATAAAAAGGCAATGTAAATAAAAAATGTTACATATTAAAATACCAAAAGTAATAAAAGTTACACACTGGAAGCTTATTTGAACTAGTGGAAATAAAAAGGCAATGGAAATAAAAAATGCTACATACTAAAATACCAAAAGTAATAAAAGTTACACACTGAAAGCTTTTTTGAACAAGTGGGTCTTCAGTCTGGTTTTGAACAGAGTCAGATCAGAGGTGGCACGCAGCTCAAGGGGGAGGCTGTTCCAGGCTTTTGGGCCGGCAACAGAAAATGACCGGTCTCCCCATTGTTTGTACCTTGAGCGAGGCACCTCCAGCAGGTGTTTATGGAAGCGTTTATGGGACGTATTTAAAACTAAAATGGTTTAGCAGGAATGCTTTTTCATTTCAAAGTCAAGCTGCCTTTTTTGAGTCATAAATAAAATTTAAAATGAATAAACCAAACTGCATTTTCATTTTCTTCTTCGAGACTGCTCAATTTGTAACTTAATTAAAATGATAAGTAAAATAACATTTAACATTTAATTTTCAATATATGTCTAAGTAAAAAGTGGCCAAAATTCATTTTGAAATCTCAATTTTGAAAATTAAAATGAAATAGCAGAAATGCTTTTTAATTTCAAAGTCAAGCTGCCTTTTTTGAGTCAGAAATAAAATTAAGATTAAATCATTTTCATTTTCTTATTCAGCACTGTTATATCTCATTGAACTACAGAGCAAACTGCATTTTCATTTTCATCCTGCCCCCCTGCGCTCAAAGTGTGACAATATTCAATCTCAAAAGCAAACCCAGAGTAATTGAGACGAAATTAAAACTAAAATGGTTTAGCAGGAATGCTTTTTCATTTCAAAGTCAAGCTGCCATTTTTTGAGTCATAAATAAAATTTAAAATGAATAAACCAAACTGCATTTTCATTTTCTTCTTCGAGACTGCTCAATTTGTAACTTAATTAAAATGATAAGTAAAATAACATTTAACATTTAATTTTCAATATATGTCTTAGTAAAAAGTGGCCAAAATTCATTTTGAAATGTCAATTTTGAAAATTAAAATGAAATAGCAGAAATGCTTTTTAATTTCAAAGTCAAGCTGCCTTTTTTGAGTCAGAAATAAAATTAAGATTAAATCATTTTCATTTTCTTATTCAGCACTGTTATATCTCATTGAACTACAGAGCAAACTGCATTTTCATTTTCAGCCTGCCCTCCTGCGCTTAAAATGTGACAATATTCAATCTCAAACGCAAACCACGAGAGTGACGTAATGCGCTTGTCAGACAGCAGAGGGCTTGCGGAGTTTTAGACAGGAGGAGACAGTTTCCTCCTTCCGCTGAAAGACCTGCTGTGAACTCTTGTCACGGGCATTTTTATTTATATATTATTATTATTTCTATTTATTTACTACTGTAAATAGGCTCTGTTCACAAGTGCCGTAAATCACTTGCGCATTGACCGGAAAGGTAATTTCCAGCTTCCGGTCTAGCCCCGGTCTCTGTGAAAATAGTGCTGTCTGAATGTTTACAAGAGCTGCCCAAGACAATTGTAACACCCAATGAGCTTTATACACTGGTAAGCAGGCTAAAATACAGAAGACTAGATTCATCTACTGGAGCTGGAGAACAGTAATTAATGACAGAGACTGAAGTAGTTTTTTGATGGTACCATGTATTATAATAAACAAGAAGCAATAACAAACATGTAAAATAAATAAACAAAAATAAACCAAACACCACAAAGTATGTACAAATTGCTGCAGCAGTTATTGTTCTTAGGTGCACTTAATACTGTTGCAAAAGAAAGAAATCAAAATCAATACAAGCTCTTTGTCAGAGAAAAATAAGGAAAAGTCCATCATCAGCTGTGCCAACAATCCAGGTCTTTGACACAACTAATTTTCCCTAAGTATGAGTTTTTAAAGTTTAGAGTGTTCATGGAGTTTTGAGTTTATATAAGTTCAAGCATGAAGAGATGTAGTTTGAAGAATCCAGTGTTGGAAGCTGTTTTTGTGAGGGCAAAGATAGTTAAGGAGATGGGCCTTAGGCTGTATTAGCCTCCTACCAGACCATGGGTAGAGTTCAGTTGTAGGCTGGGATTCTGTGCTCCCAGCTGTGCAGTTGGTTAGCTCGCCATCCACAAACCTCCAAGCTGATTGATGAGGTTTGAGGAAATCCAAGTTCATTCAAGTCCACCTGGCCAATTCCAAGATAATTTCAGACTTAGACTGATGAAACTTTCCTCTGTGTGTTTGTCGTCCGATCTAAAGATTTTACATCAATACATTTAGTCAAATAATACAGTAAAAACACTAGAGACCAAAATAACAAATTGTTTGTAAAAACCACCTGGTAGTATCCATCCACCTGCTTCCCTCAGCCATCTGATTGAGAGGAAGTCAGTGCAATTTCTACCTTTCCTCCATGGCTGCCATTGGTTAACACAATCACATGACCTGTGAGATGTGGAACTACTCTGTGAGCACATGACTCAAGTGGCACTCACAGACAGCAGAAAGTGGGACTTTAAAAAAACAAATAGGTTTAGGGGAAAGAAATATATATGTACTGTACATGTAGTTTTTACCCCGGGCTACACCCTCCCCCCTTTAACCCATGCATGTCCCAATGCATGTTAAACCTAAATGATTTGGACAACCGAGGGATTCGAATCTGGTGCAGTCGATGTACCCAGAGCATTGGACAAACTATGCAACATGGTCTGAACTACAGAGATCAAAGGGTTCCCTAAAGTAGTATACTGCAAACGCTTGGGAGGTGCTCTATGACGTGTTGAGCATCTTATACTAGACTCAGTATCAGGCAAGTCATTTATGCAATCAAAGTTAGGTGGTTCAGTTAAATTGGTGTTATTCATCTCAGAATTTTCATCTTCCATAAGAACGTCATCATCCAGAGGAACATCTGTGAATGGCAGACCTACAGGATCAGGTAAGTTTTCTGGTACGGTTTCCATTTCCACAGGTGTAGCCATCAGTTCTTCTTCAGCATTATACTCTGATACTGATGGAGGTGACATTTCTATAGGAACTGGTAATTGGGTAGGTGCGTCTGCATCATTGGAGGATACCGTCATTGGAATTCTCACTCTCTCCACAGAGAATTTTACTGGTTTCTGTACAAGATGAACAGGATATTCTTCCAATGATTCCTCTTCTGCGGACTCTTCAGGTGCGTCAAGTTGTCTTTGATGTTGCAGACGAGTGACACGAGGTTCAGATACAGAAATGGTCTCAGTGGATGGCTCTGCTACAGGAAGAAATCCACATGGAAGCAAAAGATCTCTATGCAGGGTACGTGTAGGCCCAGCTTTGCTTTCTGGCTTCACTGTATAGACTGGAAGGTCACCAGCTTTTGTTACTACCACATAGATATCTTTTTCCCATCTGTCACAAAGTTTGTGCTTACCCCGGATACGGACGTTTCGCACCAGTACTCTGTCTCCAACTTCCAGTTTTGACGGGGTGACATGCTGGTCAAAACGGACTTTGTTCCTTCCTGCATTTTTGGCAGCATTTCTTGAAGCAATTTGATAACTTTCTTCCAGACTTGCTTTCAGATTCTGAATGAACTGGGAGTATGATTGTTGCTTTCCTTCATTTATTGGTAACCCAAAGGCCAAATCCACAGGCAAGCGTGGAGTTCTCCCAAACATCAGTTCGTAAGGCGTAAATCCAGTAACTTCATTTCTTGTGCAATTATAGGCATGCACCAATGGTTTTACATACTCCTTCCATTTTGACTTTTGTTTTGTCTCCAAAGTCCCAAGCATATTCAATAATGTCCGGTTAAATCGCTCAACTGGATTTCCCCGTGGATGATAAGGAGTTGTTCGACACTTTCTGATTCCGAGCAAAGTACAAAGTTCATGGATCAGTTTAGACTCAAAATCACGTCCCTGGTCAGTATGTAGTCGTTCAGGTATTCCATAATAGACCATGAATTGATCCAAAAGACACTTTGCCACTGTTCGCGCCTTCTGATTGGGTGTTGGAATGGCAACGGCAAACTTAGTAAAATGGTCAGTCAAAACCAGAATATCCTTGGTATTACTAGTGTCAGGCTCTAGACTGAGAAAATCCATGCAGAGCAGTTCTAAAGGACGGGATGTTTGGATGCTGACTAAGGAAGCAGCTTTTTCAGGCAATGCCTTGCGATGTACACAACGACTACATGTCTTGACTTTATGTTCCACATCCACAGCCATTCTGGGCCAGTAAAACCGGGTCCGAGCCAGATCGAGTGTCCGCTCAATTCCCATATGACCCATATCATTATGCAGGCTCTGGAGAACTGTGGCCCGTAGCTCTTCTGGTAGGACAAGTTGGTAGAAAAGTATGTCATTGTCACGACGCTTCCGATAAAGGACACCATCTACAATTTCCAACTTGGGAAGTTCCCTCAGAAGAAGTGGAAGCTCAGGCAGCTCGTCTCTGGCAGTCGGTGGTACTTTCTTCCCTGACTCAAGCTGATAAATGACCTCCCGAATACTTGGATCAGCTCTTTGCTTATCTTGCAATTCAAGATGAGACAACATAGGTATGATGGGTAGTCCCTGCAGGTCATTGGTCAAGTTGTCAGGTGCTGCAACCACCATAATGGAGAGGGACTCAACAAGAGATGTGTCAGCTTGAGTTCTGGAAAGGCAACTTTGGCAAATAGCATTAACAACATCAACTTCAATTTCAGAGTCATTGGTACCTGACAGATGTTGTTGAGTGAATTGGTTGAGGAGTTCATGATCTTTTGATATTGAGTCATCTGATGAAGTTTCATGAGGAAGACGTGATAGAGCATCTGCATCCAAGTTGTGCCTCCCGGCTCGGTACTGCAGCTTGAATGAGAACGTTGACAAGGCTGCCAGCCAACGATGGCTGGTGGCATCCAGTTTGGCAGAAGTCAAGATGTAAGTGAGAGGATTACTGTCTGTGATTACAGTAAAGTTGGCTCCATAAAGGAAATCCTGAAATTTTTCCGTCACACTCCATTTAAGTGCCAAGAACTCTAATTTGTGCGCTGGGTAGCGGCTTTCACTCTGGGTCAATCCACGACTGGCAAATGCGATAGCCCTCAATTTCCCCTCTTGCTCTTGGTAAAGTGCAGCTCCAAGCCCAGTGGTGCTGGCATCTGTGTGTAATATGTAAGGTAGAGCTGGGTCAGCAAAACCTAGGACAGGAGCAGTGGTGAGCTTGTCAATGAGGGTAGAAAATGCCAGCTGGCACTCTGGTGTCCATCTGCTGCCAAAGGTTTGTTTTGGATCCAGCAATCGGTTATCTGAACTTCTAGACTTGGGTCGGTGTGGTGTAGCATATCCTCGTGTTAGGTCATTGAGAGGCTTTGCAATGGTTGCATAACCTTTGATGAACCGCCGGTAGTAACCTGCGAAACCCAGGAATGATCGCAAGGTCTTCAGATTAGTTGGAATTGGCCAGGACTTCAGTGTGGCGACTTTTTCCGGATCCGTCTCAACGCCCTTTTTAGACACTATGTGACCCAAATAACGAACAGAAGTTTGAAAGAATTTACACTTGTCTGGAGAGAGCTTCAATCCATACTCTTTTAATCTGTTAAGGACTCGCAAGAGACGGGTTTCATGTTCCTCCAGGGTGTCTGAAAAGATGATCAAATCATCTATGAAAACAAGAACTTCTTTAAGATGGAGACTCCCCATACACTTTTCCATTAAACGCTGGAATGTTGATGGTGCATTAGTTACTCCTTGGGGCATCCTGTTAAATTCCCAGAACCCAAGCGGGGTGACAAATGCAGTTTTAGCCTTATCTTCTTCGTGCATTTCTATTTGATAGTATCCTGACTTAAGGTCAAGCACGGAAAACCACTTGGATCCAGTAAGTGCAGAAAAGCTTTCTTCCAGATTGGGCAATGCGTAAGCGTCTTTTATTGTTTGTAGATTAAGTTTTCGATAATCAATGCAGAGCCTTATATCTCCATTCTTCTTCTTGACAACCACAATTGGAGATGAAAATGGGGACTCTGATTCCCTAATAACCCCAGCATGTAGAAGTTCCTGCAGATGCTTCCGGACAGCTTCTATATCTTGTGGGTGTATTGGTCTCGCTCGATGTTTAAAGGGTGTGTTATCATGGAGATTGATGTGATGTTTTACACGGTTTGTATAACCAAAATCCAAATCATGGTGTGAAAATACTTCTGGTATGACATTCAGTTTTGCATTAATCCGTTCCTTCCACTCAGGAGGTAAAGGTGACTCTCCAAAATTGAATTTCAGGGGAGCAGCTGGTCTTTCCTGAGATTGATGAGGACTGGTCACATGGTGGTCCGATAGTATGCATTCATAGGCATCAAGTTCTGCAATGACTGACAAAGGTGGAATAAATATATCCTGCTCAGACTCATTGGTTATAACAACTGGAATCTTTCGAGGGGAATGAGCAGGTAAGGCAACCAAACAGCCACTTACACACAAACCACCCGGCAGGCCTGAATCCGGGTGTTGAATGATAGCGTACTGACTAGCTGGATCGGCAATCTTTGCTGAACCCTCAACCACAACTGTACTACCTGCAGGAATGGGCACAGGAGTTTTACTACAGAGATTGACAAGTCCAATGTTAACATTAGGACTTTGCTGATGTGTTAACTGAAGGGTCTGTAGCACAGCTCTGTAACCATAAGTACTAGGCTGAAAGGTGGGGTAATCACTACTACGAAACTGATCATAGAGGACTTCAAGTGTGTTCATACCAATTAAAACAGAAGTTGGAAATCCGGATCTAACATCTGGAACGACAAGTGCAAGTGTCTGAACTGTAAATTCACTTCCCAGAAATTCTGGTGGAAAGGTGAAGATTGTCTCAACATATCCTAGGTATGGGATACTCTGTCCTGCAGCACCTTCAACATGGAGAAGTTCATTAAGTGAGTGAACTGGCTGGTCAGAAAGATGTTCATTGTAAAACGATACAGGGATTGTAGTTACTTGAGATCCTGTATCAAGGAGACATGAACAAGTTTGTCCTGCAACATTGTCTGGTGTTTCTGTGTTTTCCCCTTTTCTTCTTTATTGTGTTTGTTTCATTCTGCTCTTTATATTTTTGTTCTTCTGCTCTCTGTATGATTTCTGTT
>JBBPBX010089404.1:0-14306 GCA_038048925.1 Garcialebias charrua
ACATATATATATACATATACATATACATATACATATACATATACATATACATACATATATACATACATATATACATACATATATACATACATACATACATATATACATACATATATACATACATATATACATACATATATATATACATATACATATACATATATATATACATATACATATATATATATATTAGGGATGTCCGATAATATCGGCCTACCGATATTATCGGACCGATATTGGCATAAAAATGTAAAATCTCTACATATCGGTATCGGTTTCTCTTCCGATAACAAAAGTCCGATAAAATAACTGCTGGGTTTGGCAACCTGGCAACAACGCTTGGGGTCCAGACTGAGACGTTTACCGGTGCTCGATTGGTGACAGTGGCTAGCCCACTCTTGCTAACGGTTACACTCTTCAACGCTAAATGCTAAGCGGACCCAGAGACACCAAACCGAACCGACGGCCGGGAGCTCGACTCGATGTCCGCCTAGCAGCCTAAGATGTCGGATGGACACCCAGCTAACGTGGAGAAGCAGCTCCGACAGCCTTTTTTGGATGGATGGACTCGTTAGCATGGAGCTAATGAGTGCAGGTCTAATGGCGGCGGCTAACAACAGTAACGCGGTCCACCAGAACCGAACCGACGCGCGGCGGCCGGGAGCTCGTCTCGATGTCCGCCTAGCAGCCTAAGATGTCGGATGGACACCCAGCTAACGTGGAGAAGCAGCTCCGACAGCCTTTTTTGGATGGATGGACTCGTTAGCATGGAGCTAACGAGTGCAGGTCTAATGGCGGCGGCTAACAACAGCTAACGCGGTCAGCTTGTTTTGGATTAACAGACACCGAGGAGAAACGGCTTTCGGTAAGTTTATTAAAGTAAACTCTTTTTATGGCTTCAAATGTATGGACTTAACAAGCTAACAGTCTTTCCTCTAAACAGCAGGAGCAGCACAAGGTACAGAGCTCCGACATGCTCGGACGTGCAAACAGACGAGACAAGATTGATCAGCTCAAAGTAAGCAATTATATTTTTATTGATCTGTTTTGCACTGTACCTGTAAAGTACTGTTTTTTTTTATTATAGTTATGGCCAGTTAAATGGGCTCATCAATCTTTCAGCCTAATTCAACTGTGTAAAGGACTTTATTTTCTAATCTGAAAGGTCTGGACTGAAACTGTGTGCCTTTCTGTTTTTATTGCACACCACTTTGATATACATGTAGCATCTTTTTGATTTTGCTTATATGGAGCAGGGCTGATTGAGCCGAGTTTATCATTTCAATGACTGTATGGCCAAGTGATGGGCAGCCAAGGCTGTCCATATTTGTGCACTTTTGTTTCTTTTCTTTGCAGTTTACCTCATTTCTCAAGTGTTGTTTGTACCTCATAGAAATGTGCAGTTTTCAAAATGTTATTGTTGCCAGCCACATTTTATTTAACAATGAAAAATTATAGTTGGCTGTACATTTTACTTGTTATTTTAGTTGACATTACATGTTCCAAGCACTTTTACAGCTACAATGTTTAATTTTATTTAAGTCAAATTTGTCCTAGCTATAGTGGGTATTGTCAGGATTATCTCAAGGGAGAGCATGATCCAACCTATTGTTTAAGATTTTTTTTTTTAAATAAATATGGCCGTTTTTCCATAACTTCAGTTGAAATGGTTCTTATTTTCTACAGACTGTTTGCCTATGGAATGTATCCAATGGGGCAAAACAATAAAGCAGACAAAATGTCCCTGACAGGAGATATATAATTTCACCTATTTCACGTGTGCCCTAAATACATCTGTGGATGTCAGCCTTCATCATTGTAGAAAAAGAAGCTGCTCATAATCTCAGATGTAAAAGTTGTCCTAAAACAAACTCACATTTACAAGTTCATAAAATCTTAAGTCCACCAACCCGCCTCGTATTTGCTCTCACTGCGGCACTCGGATTGAATCTTCTCCTCTTTACAACACACACATATTGCTGTCAAGCTCTATTTCACAGACTGCCATTGGGATGTGAGAGTTATTACAGTGAAGCGGCTCAAGAGCAGCTTGACAGGTGAATGTGATGAGGGGCTGAGGAAAAGGCTTGGGATGCTGCAGGTGGTGCTTATCCCTGCAGAGCAGTGTCACTGAACTTCTAGGTTTAAATCTGTTTTGATTAAAACATTTGGGGCTTTGCATTGACTCTGTCTCACACACCTGCAAGTTGGTTTCAAAGTGTGAGCAGAAAGTGTCTGCATCATTACTGGCATCCATCTGATTTGTTTTCAGACACGCAGCTTTTCAACTTGACAGTTCAGATGCTTCAAAAATTTCAATGTGATACTTTACTGTCTAAAAAGAGAAGGGTATGGAAAACTCTAAAGTCCGTTTTAGAAATTTGACTAGTTAATGAATACAGGCCTATGAGCAATGCCTGTATCATCCTTTTATGATTTGTTATCACCACAGAAAGACACCAGTGGATGACTGTTTTGCTCTTGTGTGTTCATGGGTCCGTTTGTTGGCAAAATATACCACAATTTACCATCTATCCATTATATTTACCTGCTTCTTCCTTATCGGGTTGCAGTGTCACTGGTGCCCATGTCCAGCAGTCGGAGGTGGAGGACACCTGGACAGGTCTCCGGTCCATCACAGGGACACATGTAGACAGACAAAACAACCATTCTCTCTCTCAGTCACACCTAGAGACAATTTAGAGTTACCAATCAGTCTAACGTACATGTTTTTGGTCTGTGGGAGGAAACCGGAGTACCCAGAGAAAACCCACGCATGCACGGAGAGAACATGCAAACTCCACAGAGAAGGGTCTCCATCCTGGATTTGAACCAGTGATCTTCTCACCAAGAGGCTGCTCTACCATCTGAGCTGCCATGCTCCCCTATACCATGAACCAATAAAGTTAACTGAAACATGAATGTTATAATTGGATGTGCAACTATGACTAATTAACTTGTGAAGACAACCTAATTCAAGATGGCTGCCACAGGCACCTGAATCATAAAGAAAAACCATAAAAATGGCTCCAAGTCAGACAGTTTTACAGATTTCTGCTTTAAATTGCACATGTTAATAGTTGGAAGCAATGCTCACAGCACATTCTGATGGTACATCCAGACCGAACGCGTTTTGAGCTGCAGGAGCGTCTGGTTTACATGCAAAGTCAATGGGGGACGCGCCTCCAGGCGCGTCTAGGGGTCAGGCGTCGCGTCACGTGCGTGTTGAGCGTTTTGGAAGTGGCATTTGAGCGTTTTCCATGCACGTGAGCCTGCGGCAGCCTCCACAGCTCGACTTGAACATGCTGAAGATTTCGCCGTTCAACGCTCTGTCAACCAATCAGGGAGAGTCGGGGAGGAGAGAGAGGGGAGTCAGCTATGTGACGCGGTAACGAGGGGACGGGTGTTGCGCAACTGTGTGACGTATTGTTTGTGAGACACGGAAATAACCCGCGAAGTCGTGTTCAAGTATGGAGGAGAAATAAAAAGGACCTTGCCTGGCGGAGTGCCAATGAGGAAGTCGGGATATCGGGTAAGTTTTGAATTGTGAACTTTTCACGTTTAGCAAGTTAAGCTCTGCTAACTCCTCCCCCCCCCGCCGCCACGCCGCCGCCGCTCACGTTCCGGTTTGAACACCACTGGGTCCAGTGCGTCAACCTCGAGGCGTTTCGCGCTTTTTTGCCGTTGAAAACGCGATCAATCTGGAAACGCGATCAATCTCGATGTACCATAAGGATTAACAAATTAAATAAAATGTTTGTTTAATATGTGGGCAATACGTATTTGTAGTCAAGTATGTTAGTGGTGATGTGTAATAAGAGCTAGGCCTTCATCTAGGACGTAATGTTGAATAAACCCATTGAATGCTTTCATCATAGACACAAAGTCACATTTCAGTTTTGTAATAATAATAATAATAAACTTTATTTGTATAGCACCTTCCTACAATGCCTTGCATTGACCAAGGTGCTTAACAGGATAAAAAGATGAATAAACTGGAACAATAAATCAGTGAAAATAGAATAAAAAACAACAGTAATAAAAGAAGGCAATGGAAATAAAAAATGCTACATACTAAAATACCAAAAGTAATAAAAGTTACACACTGAAAGCTTTTTTGAACAAGTGGGTCTTCAGTCTGGTTTTGAACAGAGTCAGATCAGAGGTGGCACGCAGCTCAAGGGGGAGGCTGTTCCAGGCTTTTGGGCCGGCAACAGAAAATGACCGGTCTCCCCATTGTTTGTACCTTGAGCGAGGCACCTCCAGCAGGTGTTGACTGGCAGATCGTAAAGCTCTGCCGGGCTGATGGGCTTTCAAAAGTTCTGAGATGTAGAGAGGTGCAAGTCCATTCAGAGCTTTGAAAACAAACAGCAGCAGCTTGAACTGTATCCTGAACTGAACTGGGAGCCAGTGTAGAGAGGACAGGACAGGAGTGATGTGTTCATATTTTCGTGTGTTGGTCAAAAAGCGCGCGGCAGAGTTCTGTACAAGCTGTAAACGGGAGATGGAGGATTGATTAATACCAACATACAAAGCATTACAATAGTCAAGTCTGGAGGTCACAAAGGCATGGATGGCCTTCTCCAGATCACCACGGCTGAGAAATGACTTGACTTTAGAGAGCAGACGGAGCTGGAAAAAGCTGGTCTTGACAACAGAACTGATCTGTTTATCAATCTTTAAGTTGGAGTCAAGCTGCACTCCAAGATTTCTGACCACTGGGTTGAAGTGGGGGAGCAAAAAACCAACATTGGGACTGGGAAGGATGTTGCTGGTGTCATCGGGTGCACCAAATAAAATGCATTCCGTTTTATCTGTGTTTAGGTGGAGGAAGTTTTGAGACAGCCAGTACTTAATGTCATTTAAGCAGTTGACAAGAGTGTTTGAACTGAGTGAGGGGTTGGGAGTGACTGGCAGATAGATTTGTAAATCGTCTGCATACATGTGAAAAGACAGATTATGACGTGCAATGATTGATCCTAATGGCAGCATGTAAAGAGAAAAGAGGACTGGCCCCAGAATGGATCCCTGTGGTACGCCAGAGGTCAGAGGGGTTGATGAAGAGGAGGACAGATCGCCTATCATGACAGAAAAGGTTCTCCCAGTCAGGTAAGATTTGAACCACTCAAGCACAGCTCCCTGGAGGCCAACCAGCTGAGACAAGCGGTTGATTAGTACCTGATGGTCAACGGTGTCAAAAGCTGCTGAGAGGTCTAACATCACCAGCAGAACAGGGTTTTTTGCATCCAGGGACAGAAGAATGTCATTCTGCACTTTGAGCAGTGCAGATTCAGTGCTGTGACGAGCTCGAAAACCTGACTGAAATTTTTCAAACAGGTTGTTGTGCTCAAGAAAAGATTGAAGTTGAGTAAAAACAATCTTTTCCAGGACCTTTGATAGAAATGACAGATGGGAAACTGGTCTGAAATTAGAGAGAGCTGTAGGATCTAGGCCTGGTTTTTTGAGAAGAGGCCTGACCACAGCGTGTTTGAAAGCGGATGGCACATAACCTGAAATTAGACAGCTGTTAATAAATGACAAAACACAAGGACCAATTACATCAAAGGACTGTTTGAACATTTTAGAGGGAATGATGTCCAGAGAACAGTTTGTTGGTTTCATCTGCTGAACCACCTTGGTGAGGTTAGGCAGTGAGACCAGGTCAAATTGGTCAAAAACAGCTGTGGTTATTGCAGACGCACATGATTGGACAGTGTTTGATGGGCTGACAATGTTCTGCCTGATAGAGTCTATTTTGTTGACAAAATAGCTCTGAAAGTCATCACAGGTAGACTGTGTGGCAGTTTTCAGAACATTGACAGATGGATTGATGACAGACTGGAGTGTGTTGAATAGTGTCCTCGGCCGGTTGGAGCTGGTGGAGATTAAATTGGAGAGGTACTGTGACTTGGCCTGCTTCACAGCATTTTGATATTCACAGAGACAGTCCCTCAGTATTTCCTGAGATACATGAAGCCGGTCCCGTTTCCATTTTTGCTCTGCTTTCCTGCAACGTTGTCGAAGAGGCTGCGTCGTTTCGTTGAGCCATGGTGAAGGTCTGTTTTTTGAAGATGCCTGTTTGAGAGGAGTGATGGAGTCCATGATCGTTGTGCAGGTGTGATGGAAGGAGGTGATGAAGTCCTCAGGATGTAGAGAAGGGTCCGGGCTGACAGCAAAGCATAAGTCAGTGCTCTTGAAGGCATCAGTGAACTGACTTTGGGAGGATGGGGTGATGGAGCGGCAGAGATGTGCTGGGAGAACAGCTTTCGATGCAAGAGGGGTGGAAAATTCAAATAATATGGGAAAGTGGTCCGAAATACAGGTGTCCAGGATCTCCACAGCAGATATGTGAAGGCCGTGGGAGATAATTAGGTCCAGTGTATGACCCTGGCTGTGGGTGGCCCCCGAGACAGACTGCGACAGGTTAAAAGAGTCCAGAAGGTCCTGAAACTCATATCCAAGTTGATTACTTGAGCAACAGGTGTGCACGTTGAAATCTCCACAAAAGAGCAGCGAGTCAAATTTTGGCAGCAGGTCAGCCAGTAGTTCTGAAAACTCACTGAGAAATTCTTTATTGTATTGTGGAGGCCTATAAAAGAGGCCACACAGCAGAGGTTTAGGAGATTCCAGCACAAAAACCATTATTTCAAAGCTGTTATAGTTTTTCTGAGGCAACAAACGGCATTTGAACGCCTCATTGAAGACTGCAGCCAGGCCCCCCCCCTCTTCCAGCCCCACGCGGTGCGCTCAGGTGGGAGTAGCCATTTGGAAAGAGTTCAGAGAAGCAGCTGTTGTCTCCTGTTTTCTGCCAGGTTTCAGTAATCAGAAACAGATCCAGACGATGAGTTGAGATCAAATCACTTAATACAAAAGTTTTATTAGTGATCGATCTGGCGTTAAACAGTGCTACACGGGTTGGAACGCAGCCAGTTACGTCACTCTTAGCTCGAGCGAGCGGGCGGAGGTTCTGTTTAATGCAGCCTCGCTTCTTTGTCCTTACGAGACAAAAATTTAAACATTTCTGTCTCATGATTTTCCATGAAATCCCTCTGACCAGAGGCTGCATATCCACAAGTAAGGGATGTTTACCTTCAGGACAACGTAAGGTCACCGATTGGCCAGTTGCTGACTCGCCTACTGGATTGATTGACAGGTGGCCTCAAGGTTCCAGGAGCAGCGGTAGCGGTGCTCTGTGTTTTAATGCTGTTAGTAAAAACTTGTAAAAAATCCAAAACCAGGGTGCGCCGGCCGTGCAGCCCACACATCAGACCCGCCCAGTGGAAAATGTCCTGGCCCACGCATCAGACCCGCCCAGTGGGAAATGTCCGACCTACACATCAGACCCGCCCAGTGGGAAATGTCCCGGCCCACGCATCAGACCCGCCCAGTGGGAAATGTCCCGGCCCACGCATCAGACCCGCCCAGTGGAAATGTCCCGGCCCACGCATCAGACCCGCCCAGTGGGAAATGTCCCGGCCCACGCATCAGACCCGCCCAGTGGGAAATGTCCCGGCCCACGCATCAGACCCGCCCAGTGGGAAATGTCCCGGCCCACGCATCAGACCCGCCCAGTGGGAAATGTCCCGGCCCACGCATCAGACCCGCCCAGTGGGAAATGTCCCGGCCCACGCATCAGACCCGCCCAGTGGGAAATGTCCCGGCCCACGCATCAGACCCGCCCAGTGGGAAATGTCCCGGCCCACGCATCAGACCCGCCCAGTGGGAAATGTCCCGGCCCACGCATCAGACCCGCCCAGTGGAAATGTCCCGGCCCACGCATCAGACCCGCCCAGTGGGAAATGTCCCGGCCCACGCATCAGACCCGCCCAGTGGGAAATGTCCCGGCCCACGCATCAGACCCGCCCAGTGGGAAATGTCCCGGCCCACGCATCAGACCCGCCCAGTGGGAAATGTCCCGGCCCACGCATCAGACCCGCCCAGTGGGAAATGTCCCGGCCCACGCATCAGACCCGCCCAGTGGGAAATGTCCCGGCCCACGCATCAGACCCGCCCAGTGGGACATGTCCCGGCCCACGCATCAGACCCGCCCAGTGGGAAATGTCCCGGCCCACGCA
This sequence comes from Garcialebias charrua, assembly GCA_038048925.1. Lineage (NCBI taxonomy): Eukaryota > Metazoa > Chordata > Actinopteri > Cyprinodontiformes > Rivulidae > Garcialebias > Garcialebias charrua. The sequence continues at coordinate 8,076 of JBBPBX010089404.1, forward strand.
TCAGACCCGCCCAGTGGGACATGTCCCGGCCCACGCATCAGACCCGCCCAGTGGGAAATGTCCCGGTCCTCCTGATGAGCCACTGCTGGCCTGGGGACTGCCTTGAAAGACATCACCTCTTATTATCCACCTGAGAAGGGTCTTACAGTTTCTTCAACTTTAACACTGCCCGACCATTAACGTCCCCCCCCAACAAATGTTCTGTCAAAATGACATCATGAGGTGTGCTCTAAGGGCCAGTTTACACGGCGCGTATTTTGAGTGTAACCGCTACTTTTTCTTTGCGACTTTGCTTATCGCCTACACGACGCTGCTGGCCCCCCTCGATGACACCGATACTTTTCTGACCCTGCTCTCAAGGTGGAACTTTTTCGCTGACCCCCCGCTGATAATGTAAACATCTCCCGTGGAGCTTTTGTGTCAACCACATGCGCGCAGCCCGCATGCGCGTGGACAGTCTGACATTTCACGTGTCACGTTGCAAAATATAACAGTTTAACAATAATAAACAGTATTTATGTTGGCGTGGGAGATGTAAATTTATCTGAACTACAGTATCTATCTGGACTCGTTACATTTTTTAAACAGTGCGTAACGTGCTGTGAAAATGAAGACAGCAGGTTTATTTTTTATTTATTTATTTATTTATTCAGCACCAAAGTTTAAACACAAACACTGAGAATTAAACTGAACACACTATTAAAACACGTGAACCGAACTGTAACTATGTTAATGAACTGGACTCGTGCTGTGTGTTCATCTGGACCCATCAGAACCGCCGAACCGTCTGCCTGCTGGAGCGACAGCTTCTCCACCTGACAGAAATAAATAAATAAATAAATAAAAACTCAGTTGTTGTGTGATCAAAGTAAACACAAGCAAACATTATATTAAGAACGTTGATTTACCTGCTGTAAGTCAGCTGTTTATCACGCTGGAAAGTCCGGTTCTGGTCCACAGTCCACTCAGCGGTTCTGGTTCTGGTCCACAGGCTCAGCGTGTGTGGTGTGCAGCTTGTTAGATGAAGAGAGTCCCACTGACTCAAATCTGTTGACTCTTATCCAAATTCCAGCTTTAACTTGTTGTTAACTTGTTGACAACAACTTGTAGTTAGCTGATTTTAGCCAGAGAGGAAAACAGACAAGGCAGCTGGTCTGTTTACCTCAGGCAGCGCATGCGCAGTAGTGAAGGTTCCAAAAATCACAGCGCCATCTAATGGCCCAGCATGGTAACTACAATGAAATCATGAGGACGGGGGGTGGAGGGGGAGAGAGTCGTATCCACAGAATTCGACCGTGTCAATGCAAAACTTTTCACCTAATTAACATACCCAAAACATCCGTTTCCCCCACACAGTGTCCGTGTAAACAGGGCCTAACTTTTATTTGTATTTCGAGTTACCATGGTGACATAATTAGCAAACAAAGACATTTTTCTCACTGAAACAAATGATAAATCAGCCATTTTTAGATAAGCTGTAATTTGGTGTGGTGGTAACTGAGAGCAATGCCCCATAAAAACTGATTAAAAACTCAAGATGGCTGCTAAATGTCTTTAACTCAACTATTTACACAAATACAGCTTGAAGTTGATGAGGTTGTAGCTGAGAACATTCCCCATCACAAACTGAATCCACATCAAAAATCCAAGATGGCCACTACGACAAGAAAGCACCGTCATGAATGTTTTGCCACATTGAGCTGAAATGTGGAACGGTGGTAGACAGCGATGTGGCAGTCCCCGTCAACGTAACGTTCTAGGTTTACTTTAAGGCCCTGTTTACACGGCGCGTATTTTGAGTGGAACCGCTCCTTTCTCTCTGCGTCTTTGCTTATCGCCTACACGAGTTCACTGGCCCCCCTCTTTGCACCCAATACTTTTCATATCCAGCTCTCAGGGTGGATCTTTTTCGCTGACCCCCCGTTGATAATGTAAACATCTCCCGTGGAGCTTTTGTTTGAACACATGCACGTAGCACGCACGCGCAGACAGCCGGCATTTTAACAATGGCGGTGGACTGGACAGTGGACACACGCACCACTTTCTGAACTATAGCTGATGGAATATATTTTGATTCTCATATTTAATTATTCTACACCTTACCTGCATCTGTGTTGGAAGAGAGCAGCTGCCTGGATCCAGTTGTCGCTGTTAACGAGGCAGTCGGACATTTCACGTGTCACGCTGCACTATAACATACTAAATGTGCTATATATTAACAGTTTAACAATAATAAACAGTATTTATGTTAGCGTGGGAGATATTTACATTTATCTGAGCTAAATGAAGCTATCTGGACTCGTTACGTCATGCCTAACATGCTGCTGAAAATGAAGACACCAGGTTGATTTTTAATTTATTTATTTATTCAACACCACAAACTCATGTCACAAACACTGAGAATTAAATTGAACACTTTTAAAAACACGTTAACCGAACTTTAATGAACTGGACTCTGTTGTTCATCCTGGTGGACACTGGACCCAGATCCGAACCGCCGGTCCGCTTCGTGGAACAGCTTCGACCTCGCAGGAAAAAAATAAAAATAAAACCTCAGTTGGTTGTTCTGTGATCGAACTAAACACAAGGAAACATTATTAAGAACATTGTTTACCTTGTAGCGCTGCTGGAAATCAGCTGATTCTCACGGACTAAAGTCAGACATGTTGACTCGGTTCCGGTCCAGTCAGCAACTGGTGCGCAGATGAAGCGGTCCCACTTGGTGTCAAATCTGTTGACTCTTATCCAAATTCCAGCTTTAACTTGTTGTTAACTTGTTGACAACAACTTGTAGTAGCTGAACTTTTAGCCAGAGAGGAAAACAGACGAGGCTGCTCTGTTTACCTCAGGCAGCACGCATGCGCAGTAGTGAAGGTTCCAAAAATCACAGCGCCATCTAATGGCCCAGCATGGTAACTACAGTGAAGTCATGAGGACGGGGGGTGGAGGGGGAGAGAGTCGTATCCACAGAATTCGACCGTGTCAACGCAAAACTTTTCACCTAATTAACATACCCAAAACATCCGTTTCCCCACACAGTGTCCGTGTAAACAGGGCCTAAAACTGCTTCCACCACCGTATCTTCTTCCACTCCTCTTTTGTGCTGGTGGAACTGTTCTCATTCAGAGAGCTCTTGACTCATCTACAGTCTGGGCGCGAGTGAGAGAAAGAAGTAAAGAGCTGGAAAGCATTTATCATTATCTGAGGATTCTTCAACTCCGTGATGACAAGCCCCTTTACAACCATCAAATCCAACTCTTAGGTTCACTCCTCGTTCTACTCCATAAAAGCTGTCACGCACAGCGAGTTTGCATTTAGTTCAGAAAACAAAGTGAACCACAAAGACGATGGTAAACTGAGTTATGTCATTAGGTTTTGAAAACGATACGAGGGAGACTTCAACCAGCTCCTTGGTAAAATGGTAAATGGAGCTTAATAATAATAATAATAATGAATTTAATTTATAACGCACTTTTCATTAACGAAAATCTCAAAGTGCTACAAAGTGCAACAGAAATCAAAGATTAAATAAAAACAAGTGATAAAATCAAGTAAAATCAATGATAGTATCAACGAAGATTAAAGGTAAAATCATGTGGAGGCAGAGTAGGCTCACTTACTTATATAGCGCTTTCCAGTCCCCTATGAGGGGCCCCAAAGCGCTTCACAGTACCAGCCATCCACCCATTCATACACACATTCATACACAGGTAGCGGTAGCCTGCCATTCAAGGTGCCATCCAGTCCTACCGGGAGCAACTCGGGGTTAAGTGTCTTGCCCAGGGACACAACGAGGCATGCAGTGACCGGGGATCGAACCCGGGACCTTCCGGTCCTGAGCCGGCTGCCTCTACACCATCTGGGCCCCTCCTTGTCTACACATCTGGACTCTGCTGCTTCTGGACGCTCAGTCTGTGTCTGAAAGTCCAGCTCCATGCGGGATGTGCTCGACTCCATCAGTCGTTTTGAATAAACTGGTGTGTGTATCCAGTGTTCATCTGTGGCGGCCGGAGCACATTGTTGATTTGTATGAGGACCTCTGGTGCGAACAGCTTTAATGCTCCAACGAAGGAGTCGGCACCTCTCAACATTTTGCTCCTTAATGGAGTCTTCACTGCCTTTGTCCTTAACTATCTATTTTCATTAATTATTCAGGGAGAGAAAGGAAAACCGTTTGAGTGGGTAACACTGATCCAGTGTACTCAACCAATCTATTCAGTGTAAGTAATAAAACACCATGCACTCAGACGACACAATAAAAGAGATGGAGACAGAGGAGATGCTTGTTAAAAATGTAAGTAGACGGAAGTTATCCAAGACAACAGAGGGTGGAGGAGGTGGCGGCTCGGGAGTCAGAAGACACAGCAGCGACATCTTAGTGTCTGGGTTAATCAGCGAAACAGGCTGATAACAGCTGGATGATAACAGCTGGTGCTTCACTGGATCCTCCTGGTCCACTGAGGGCGCCTGTCAGGCCGAGGCTGACTCAATGTCATGCGCCCTTAGTGCAGTTGACTGATGCTAATTGGGATTAGCGCCCACTGCGCAAAGGTGACACTAGACATTCCAGGGCCCACCCATCCAAACTCCTCTGAAAAATAAAGAAACCATTGTTAGCATTTTGTAAAGAAAGTTCTCAAACCTTAGATTCAAAAAATATGGAATAAATGATGTCAGTCTTAGACAGACCAGTATTTTTCCCCCCACGAGTCGGATCCTCGACGCCCCCTGTCAATCAGTCCAGCAGGCTCGTCAGCAACTGACCAATCAGACATCTCAATTTATCCTGAAGTGAAACGCCCCTTACCTGCAGGAGCTCCACCCCCTTTTCGCTGACAACCTTGTCAAATGCTCTACAGTCAGAGGGATTTCATGAAAACTCATCAGGAAAACGTTTAAACGTCTTCAGTGGAGAGCGTGCAACTCAGACTGCGTCGCCCTGAGAGTTTAGAGGAACACAGTTTATCACATTTACAAAACCTCAACGAGTCCGGAAACATGTCAGAATGAATCCAGGTCGGTGGGCGACCTCATGATCAGCTGATTACAACGGTTATAAACAGACACATGCTCATCTGTACGAAGGTAACTGCAGGTAAATCCTCCATTTTCTGTCATAATTACAAGTTCAATGAAAGGCTAATGCTTAAAGCTAGCTGTGCTTCGTTTTGTGTGTTTAAATGTCGATGTTACAACTTCTTGTTGCATAAGTTTAGTCTTTGTTAACACTAAAGTGATTTTGTACAACATGTTTATTAGGTTGTGTAATGTAAAAAGGAGCGCTACATCTGTAACATGTAATCTAGCGTGTCTGTATTGTGCACTGCTAGCTTAGCGCTACTTCTTGTTGCTCTCTGAAGTAGTTATTTAATCAAGCGTTTACTTGTGTAGGTAAAACTAGATGTTTAAGAACCGTTAAAATTAGGGATATGCACCAAACCACATTTTTCACTTCCAATCCGATACCGTTCAGGTATGTGAATCTGTATAATGACATTTTTGTACTGTGACTATTCATTTTTATATTGTGTGAGGTATCGGATTGGAAAAGTATTGGTATCGGCCGATACCCAGGTTTTTAGTAGCGATAAACCCAATGAAGACACTCTTGAACCTTACAACAGGAAACTCACTAACTTTAACAGCACACAAGAGGCAGGTCTATACCACACACATGTCCTTCTCACTGATGGTCCATCCATCCATCCATTTTCTTCCGCTTATCCAGGGTCGGGTCGCGGGGGTAGCAGCCTAAGTAGGGAGGCCCAGACTTCCCTCTCCCCAGCCACTTGGAGCAGCTCCTCTGGGGGAATCCCAAGGCGTTCCCAGGCCAGCCGAGAAACATAGTCCCTCCAGCGTGTCCTGGGTCTTCCTCTGGGTCTCCTCCCGGTGGGACATGCCCGGAACACCTCACCAGGGAGGCGTCCAGGAGGCATCCTAACCAGATGCCCGAGCCACCTCAACTGGCTCCTCTCGATGTGGAGAAGCAGCGGCTCTACTCTGAGTCCCTCCCGGATGACTGAGCTTCTCACCCTATCTCTAAGGGAGAGTCCAGACACCCTGCGGAGAAAACTCATTTCAGCCGCTTGTATCCGAGATCTCGTTCTTTCGGTCACAACCCAAAGCTCATGACCATAGATGAGGGTGGGAACGTAGATCGATCGGTAAATTGAGAGCTTTGCCTTTTGACTCAGCTCTCTCTTCACCACGACAGACCGGTACAGCGCCCGC
>JBBPBX010089405.1:0-14305 GCA_038048925.1 Garcialebias charrua
AGGACCAAAGCATCTTATGAGATGAGGGTAATGTTCGATGTAATGGTGCTTTGGTCGCAATCTGAAGTTGGGGAACCACTGAGACGTCGTGCTGCCAAATTTGAGCACATCAGTTAAAAAATTGCTGCAAAACGCACTCGAGTTGCCAAACATTTTCATATCTAAGGGGTGCCATTAGCAAAGTTACAAAAATCAACAGCAATATTTTAGTTTAGAGAAAACATTTTTTTCCAGTCATATTTTAACCATGTTATTAATACACGTCGTTCTAAATGAAATATTTAATTTGATAGCTAAATATTTAGTTTACAAAACTAAATACTGAACTTGCAAGTAAAATATTTACGGTAGTTCAGATGGTTAGTGGGTGGGTGAGCGTGTGTTGATACATACCTATCAAGGACTTTGTAGACAAAGTCCTTGGTGTGCTTTCCTCCAATTCTGGAAATCTGCGGAACCTGTTGGAATAAATCCATGATACAGTTCAGTGACACTTCAAAGTGTTTGGTTGTACAGTACTGCGTTATGCTCGGCTTTCCTCCAGACTTGTAAAACCTACCAGGGTAGCAAATGTTTTGGAGTCACGAGGTGCTCCTCTCTCACAAAATCCTCCATGGTCTCCATCCTCTTTGGCACAGCTGAAGAGGTGGGTGCACAGTGTAGGCGATCGCCGAGGTCAATAAAGAAGTTGAATACGCTGAAACACTGGGGGAAAAAATACAACAAAAACACACATTTCTTGATTACAATGTTATCTCTCCAACAGCAAGGTGGTTGGTTGATCAATAATTAAGATGAAGCAAAAATGTGCATTAGCTGTGACATGTCCTCTAGGACCAATGCTCCACAAATTATATATACAGTATATATTTTATATATATATTAAAGGTTCAGTATGGAGCGTACTGGAGCGTAAGATTGATAGGCGGATAGGTGCAGCGTCCGCAGTGAAGCGGGCACTGTACCGGTCTGTCGTGGTGAAGAGAGAGCTGAGCCAAAAGGCAAAGCTCTCAATTTACCGATCGATCTACGTTCCCACCCTCATCTATGGTCATGAGCTTTGGGTTATGACCGAAAGAACAAGATCTCGGATACAAGCGGCTGAAATGAGTTTTCTCCGCAGGGTGGCTGGACTCTCCCTTAGAGATAGGGTGAGAAGCTCAGTCATCCGGGAGGGACTCGGAGTAGAGCCGCTGCTTCTCCACATCGAGAGGAGCCAGTTGAGGTGGCTCGGGCATCTGGTTAGGATGCCTCCTGGACGCCTCCCTGGTGAGGTGTTCCGGGCATGTCCCACCGGGAGGAGACCCAGAGGAAGACCCAGGATACGCTGGAGGGACTATGTTTCTCGGCTGGCCTGGGAACGCCTTGGGATTCCCCCAGAGGAGCTGCTCCAAGTGGCTGGGGAGAGGGAAGTCTGGGCCTCCCTACTTAGGCTGCTACCCCCGCGACCCGACCCCGGATAAGCGGAAGAAGATGGATGGATGGATGGGTTCAGTATGTAACTTTTCTTACAACATATTTTTAACATATTTCTTCACTCTGTCACTACCTCCTGACATACTGATTTTAGACAAAGTAATCTCTGAAAAAAACTATTGTCCCCTTGCTTCTCTAAAAGCATTTCTAAAAAGCCTGTGAACCCACCGTTAACCAGACAATAAAAACAGATTTTGTAACCAGCCAATAAAAACAGAGCTTGAATTTGAATTTCAGCAGAGCTAGGGCAAGAGCAAGCTTCAGAGCCATAAATGGCTCTGAGGTAGCCTGGTTAAAACCAGACCCTTGTCCTTCACTTCGCTTCATACTAGGGTCTGGACTTTCTCCATTTTAAAACGATTCTTGCTGGAGGCGTTGGCCTCTGCTGAGGAACAAAACCATTGGATATTTTGAACAGGAAAAGCATTCTGCTCCCTCCCCTCAGAGCCATGTATGGCTGCTCCCCGTGCTCTGGTGAACTTGACAACTGCTCCGCCTCCTGCAGCTTTTCTCTCGCTGCCGGTTGCCGCGCTGCAAATTCTGTGTTTATATGTTATTAAAACGTTTTAATAAAATAAAACCATGGATCGCTGGTCCAGCTCACCAGAAGACCAGAAAATCTGCTGGCCTGGGACTCGGGCAGCAACGTAAAACCCGAGTTTAATTCTCGTGACAACCTCAGCCATTTCCTTGTTCATTTCAGCGGAGGGAGAGAAGGAGGAGGAGGGAGCGAGCGATCACTTGACTTTTGGCCCAAAAAACAAAAGAAAACTCCAGATAAGGGATTAAGAAGGGGAAATTAATAAATTTGTGTCACATATAAAACAGTCCTGCATCGCTTTGCATCGCTTTGAATGAGAACATGCCGCTGCTCGCTGACTGCGCGCTGGCAGAGCCCTTTTATAGGGCTCTGCGCGCTGGGACAGGTGGGGGCGTGGGTTAGGGTCCAAAACACCGCCCCTTCTGTTCTCTGATTGGTCCGGTCAAAAATCTACCGGAGAAATCGTTGTCTATGAGAGAAGTCCCAGACTGTGCAGTGAAGGGAAATGAGAATTGAGCGGAGCTGTGCAGGAAGGCGAGGGCCAGGCTAGCTCTGAGGGGGAGGGACCAGAAACGTGTCTCTGTTCAAAATTTTCCTAAGTTCCAGCGTGTTCCAGAAATTACATACTGAACCTTTAATATATATATATATATATAAATATATATATATATATATATATATATATATATAATATATATATATATATATATATTAATATATATATAAAAAGTAGGCCACACAAAAGCCTCTGCTCCGAGGCCTGCATGCACGCGCAGACTGGGGAGATTTTTTCTTTTCTTTTCGTCCATTCAGTAACTGATCACATGTATTGATGAAAAACATTTCCTTTTCACCTTCCAGCGCTGGTGATGATCATTTCAGTTCCCACATGGTCGAATTTGCCCCAGAGGTCCTTGTCATGCAGGACAACTTTGATGTCCTCGATCCACCCCCTGTACAACAAACAGTTTGTAATTTGATTCACAGTCTTTACTTTACATTCTGAAGGGGAAGTTGGATGAGAAGCTTCTGGTGAAAAGTCAAATAAATGATTATTTACACATTTGCTACCTGCTGGCTGGACGCCTTCAGAGGACTGTCCTGTGGTGGACTCTTTTGGGGGTCCGCGCACTCCGAGTCCGAGCGCTCTGCAAGGTTGAACTGGTCCCCTCCGTTTGCCATGTCCTAAAAGACACGCACACAGGTTCCACACATGTTTGGAGTTTAATTGGTGCAATATAATTAGTGGGTTTCATCACAATGAGACATTTTGACACCAAACATTAAAGATTTGGGACAGTGGTCGTTTGTCCTCATCAAACTAACTCATAATCTTCGAATCCAATTCAAAATTCTCATGTATGTCTACAAATCGCTGAACAGTCTCGCCCCCGCCTATCTCTCGGATCTGATACACCCATATGTCCCTCCACGTGCTTTGAGGTCAGAGGATCAGGTACTCTTAATAGTTCCAGAAACTCGCCTTAAGCGCAGGGGTGACAGGGCGTTCTCTGTAGCAGGCCCAAGACTCTGGAACGAGTTACCGCTGCTCATCAAACAGGCCCCCTCCCTCTCGGTTTTCAAATCCCGGTTAAAAACTCACTACTACTCCATTGCTTTCAATGCCAGCTGATTTGTATTGGATCGTTTGATTTATGATCTGCAATGTTTTTATGTTTTTCGTGTTGTACTTCATTGTCTGTGTTGCCTGTTTGTTTGTCCAGCACTTTGGTGTGGACTTGTTCCTGTTTAAAGTGCTTTATAAATAAAATGGTATGGTATGGTATGGTATAAACATGATTCATTTTGATAAGACCGCGCGCGCCACGTTCGGTCACATAACCTGATCAAGCTTAATCTGAAATGAGATTACATGAGATTATAAATAAACTAACTTCAGAAGAAGTGTGCTGATGATCCAGGACGGTTGATGTTTCTCCTGAAAGTCCAGATCGAGTCAGATCCTCATGTTTTCATCATGAGGATCCTGAACAGTTGACAACAATGATGATGTCATGTGAATGCTCCATCAGGGATCGTGTCTTGAAAGTGCACGCTTTGTTTCTCGGGGGAGGATGGGGTCACAAAACATACATAGGACACCAAATTCCAAGTCCAGATTAACACCACACACCTGACAGGAAGAAGAAGAAAAAAAAGGTTTATAAACACAACTATAGTGACATGTTCACAGAGATATTAGTCAGGATGTAGTTAAGACTTATCTCATTTTGCCTAGTCAAAGTAAAATTAGAGATAGGAGACATTTTAAAGCTTTTTTATTTCATATTTACTCAATTCATTTGCAACTGAAAAGCTTTGGCTTGAGTTCAGGTCATCTGGACAGTTTTTTTTCTATTTTTTAATGCTGAAACGTTTCACCTTCCAGCCGGCTTCAAAAACAAGCTGAGCTCAGCACATGCGTGTTAATGGGGACGCATGAAGGCCTCGCAAGGCGTGCAGGCCTCGATAGTCTCAAAGCAAAACAAAGAAACAAAAACAAAAAAAACTCGTAGCATACGGCTTACTTGGATAGAATAACTTATTTTCTAAACTGTACTGTTCGATTTTCTTTTACATCGTCTGCCGCGCAGACGTAGACACAAGTTAGCTTACGTTAGCTCGTTAGCTACAAAGCTACATCGTTAGCTACGTACGTGAAACCACAGAATTCAAGAGAACAAAGCTACGAAACAGAACCAATTACCTTCAACTTCTGAATGGATTGCAGCAAGTTTAGGGCAGGAGTTCCGTGACAAATGAACTGAACACAGTTCGCTCCGATAGAAATCACCGCAGCAGCAGCACTAGAGAAAACAACCAGGGTTGCCAGATCTCCAAACAACGGTTGGTTGGTTTTGAGATTCAAGCCAGCGGCGCGGTTCAACAAGAGAGGTGTTGACTGGTTGGAATGATCACGTGCTGCCTCCGCCAATCCAATCATAACGCTCGAGTTCCGAAGTTCTTCTTCTTGTTTTTTTTATGACAGAAAGCAAAAAACACAAGTACTGCCACCTACTGAAATGAATGTGTGACCGCGACGTCGTGGAATAAATGAGGTTTCTTGTAAATGAGTCGATCGAATGAGATATAACCTGCCTAAATAAAGGTTGAATGAATGAATAACAACAACAACAACAAACAACAACAATAATTATAAATCTTCAAATAAATAATATATAGTATATATAATTTGTAAAAAAGAAAAAAAAGAATTGAGGAAATGCATTAAAATGTTATTAAAAAACAACTTTCTTAATAAATCAATTGTCTAACTGCAAATTTATAGTCCTAAAAGTTTTAACTCTGTGAACATGGTCCAGATAACGTCCAAAACTGACGTTCATACGACGTACAAGACCTTGTTTGCACGTCGGGGCGACGTCTAGAATTGGACTCTCAAACAACGGACAAGTCTAGAAAATGAATAATTCTACTTAATTTTTCTAACTGTAATACACAAACTACATCCCAAAATGAATAATTCTACTTAATTTTTCTAACTGTAATACACAAACTACATCACAAAATGAATAACTCTACTTAATTTTTCTAACTGTAATACACAAACACACTAAGCTACATCATCAGTCAACATAAGTGTCAGCAACTTAACTTAAATGAGTCGATGGAACAAACTTTAATTATTTAGTATTACTTAAAATACCACAAAACTTTTCCTGCACTTAAAACAATTGAGTTATTACATCAAAAATGTATTTCTGAGTTCGTTTAATTGATGGAAATGAGTGACCACAACATTTTTTTAAGTTTAAGTTATTTTAACTTATTTACATTATTAAGATGTACTGTTAGGCGTTACAGTGCACATGAAGTCACAGACTGGGAGAACAAACTGGCACTGCCCAATCCGATTTATTCTAGTTTTAAATTGTAGTATGGTTAAGGAAAATGTATTGAATTAAAATTACACATTTTATTGAGGAAATGTAGTGAAGTAAAAGAGAAAGTTACTTGAAATGTAAATAACGAAGTAAAGTAAAAATATACCATACCATACCAGCTTCATTTAGCTTTAGAGCACTTTAAACACCCACAGGACCAAAGTGCTGTACACACAACAAAAATATCATACAGTCAGGTAATTAAAATGATTAAAATGATTAAAAGTCACATAAAAAAAGTTGAGCAATCATACAATCAGATAATACAAGCAATTAAAATAATTAAAATGACGGGCGGCCGTGGCGTAGTGGTAATGGCAGTCGTCCCCCAATCGGAAGGTTGGCGGTTCGAATCCCGGTTCCCCACACCATGTGTCGTTGTGTCCTTGGGCAAGACACTTAACCCCGAGTTGCTCCCGGTAGGACTGGAAAGCACCTTGCATGGTAGTCTGCCGCTACCGGTGTATGAATGTGTGTAGCACTTTGAGATTTTCACTAATGAAAAGTGTGTTATAAATTGAATTCATTATTATTATTATTATTATTATTATTATTATTATTATTATTATTATTATTAAAAGTCAACATCTCAGATGATGTCAAAGGCCAGGGAGAAAAGATAGGTTTTTAGAGGAGATTTAAAAACAGACAGGGAAGAGGCCTGTCTGATGTTCAAGGGAAGATTTTTCCACAGTTTAGGAGCTGCTACAGCAAAAGCACGGTCTCCTCTGAGCTTGCGTTTTGTCTTTGGGACACGCAGGAGCAGCTGATCACATGAACAGAGGGATCGAGAGGGTGCGTATGGATGCAGCAACTTGGACAGATAGGGCAGGGCAATAATAATAATAATAATAATAATGAATTCAATAGGCTCTTTGCACCTACGGCGCTGACGTCACATCCGCCTGAGCGGATGCGGCTCGCTAGCTTCCGCTTTGAGGAACTTAGACAGCTAGAAAAGAGAAACTCGCGTTTCAGAAGCAAGTTAAACATTATCACGAACACTGTTGTGTCCCTAAGCATGCTAGTGCAATGGTCTTTTAAGTTTCCACAGACTTTTTCTTTCGGATTTTTTTTTTTTTCGGATTCTTTTAATTTTCCACGGAGGATCCTCCAGACAGAAAATTGCACGTCTGCGAGTTCACATTGAGCATGCAATCCGAAGGGATTGCATATATACACATGTATGTGTATATACACATATATATTGTGTATATACACATGTGTATATAAACATATATATTATGTGTATATGCACATATATGTGTATATACACATATATATTGTGTATATACACACAATATATACGTGTATACATATATACTATGTGTATATATACAGATGTATGTGTATATACACATATATATTATGTTTATATACACATGTATGTGTATATAAACATATATATTATGTGTATACACAATATATTAGTGTATACATATATATTATGTGTATATATACAGATGTAAGTGTATATACACATATATATTATGTGCATATGCACATATATGTGTATATACACATATTATGTGTATACATATATTATGTGTATATATGCATAACATTGTTGATAGCGTGATATCAACAATTGATATCCCACTATCAATTGTTTCAAGTATTAATGAACTTGGTAAATGGTAAATGGAGCTTATTTATATAGCGCTTTCCAGCCCCCTGTGAGGAGCCCCAAAGCGCTTTACAATAAACTTACCCTGATGCATGCTCCAGGTAGAAAAATATTAAAAATTAAAATAAAAAAAAAACTAAGTCTGATCCTCTGGACATTAAAAAAACAAATACTGTAGACAGTTTTTTTTTGTTGTTGCTTTTTTGAATGTCCAGAGGACCAGACTTAGCTTTTTTACATATTTAATGAACTTTTTACAGTGGCTTGCCTGGTTAATTATCAAAATAAACCTCGTCAGTGCATGGGCTAAGGGAAATAATTTCTTATGGACATTGTCCACACGAAATTAGTTCTCACAGAAGCATTGAAATGTATTTTTATTGTTACGAACTGATTGCATGTTATCACATTTCATGAATAAATGTGAAGACAAATAAACATTTCTTGTTTTTCACATTTCACTTGCTTTTATTAAAAAAAACACGGGCAAGCTAAACAAACTAAATTACAGGCCAGAGCTGACCTTAGTGCAACTTGAAATTCATTTACTTTGTGTAAAACAAATCAGAACAAACAAATTCTTCAAATGATAAATTGTAATAAAACAAAGTGTCTTTTTTTTTCTTTTGAATTTCATAGAATCTACAGCACACAACCTATTCAAAAACATAAAATAGAAGTGGTCACAGTTCTGTCTGATTATTTTTTGATCTTCCATCCAGTCGCTGCCAGACACCCTCGGTTGGTGACAGATGATGTGTCCAAATCGCAGTACAGTATACCTCTGCCACTCTAAGCAGACAGGTCAGGAAGAGAGCCAGTCATTCCTCTGAAGAGGGTATCCGTACTCCTTTGAATAAAACATCACACAGATGTATTTAACTCGGGGCTAAAATATATGTATGGTAGCAAGACATGAAAATGATACATTGCCAGTATTATTTACCGTAATTCTCCTTTACACAGTCGACCAAGGCCACCATCTTGTCAACTGGACCTGGTTTTGCACCCTGTGAAATCCAGAACCAGCCACACAGGAACAACTGCACATCACCATTACAACAGGAACGGAATCTCTTGAGGACTACCTGTTGACAGATCATATTACACATTTTGTTAAGGTTTTCTTTCAAACTGTTGGCATGAAATGGAGTGCCCTCCTTAAAACAGTGAAAAATACTATGATCAAATGGAACTCATGTTTACAGCACGGGAAGTTATTTACAGTCATCAACAAATTAGCATATGCTTTATGATGGGGCTGGTTTGTGAGATTGATCAGTATACCAATATTCTAATCTTAGATGTCGTGTTTTCACAGCTGCAAGCAAAATCATTAACAGAAATAAAGACTTGAAAACCTCAGTCATTTTTATTACAAAAATAAATGAAATTAAAAAAATTATTTAGTAAATTAAGCTATTGAAATTAATGAACTTTTGTGAATACTACATTTGTTGAATATGACTGTACATTAGGAGAGGTGCTCTCATCTTTTTAGGAATGTTTCACATCTAAAATAGTTTAGTAAATGAAACTTTATATACCAGCTTTCAAGATATAAACATTACAAACTCCTTCACAATCAACATTAAAACAAAACATGTGGAACTAGTCTTGCTTTTAATGTTATGATGAAAAAAATGTCATAAAATGAGGAGGGGGCTGTAAACACGGTCCCCTTTTGAGCTCTTAACAAAATGCAAAAAAAATAATAATAACACGGAACCCATGGAACATGGCCATATAATACATTTGAACCAGAACAGTCAGCTGAACTCGAACTCTGACAAATTATCAGTGCTGCCCTACTTTTAAACTATGAGGTTTGTTGTGTTTCTTTATGGATCTGAAGCTAAAAGAACCGCAACCTGTCCTGTTACCTCGTCTCTGTTTGACACTATCAACAGCAAAAAAGAAATATATACTGAACACAAATAGAAATTATTAGGTTAAACATTGTCCGATTGAATAACTGAGAATGTTCAGGTACTTTATTGGTACATATTTATACTAAAATCACCGGTAAAAATGCCTGCTAGCATTAGCTAAAGCTAACGTTAGCCACACAATCGAAGCAAAGTAAAACTCACCTTCGTGTTTGTGGATGTAAGACGAGGCATACATCTTAAAGCCTTTCTCTAATTTAGTCGTTGGAGCTTTGGATGAGACTTACAAATGCGATTAACATCGTTAATAGTCAGCTTGGGCAAGCCCTGCAAACACGAACACCTCGAATAAAACGCCATGTTCAACAGACCGGAAGTGAGCGAACCGCATTGACCGGAACACGGAAGTTGACGTGCAAAGAGCCTATTTAAACGCACTTTTCATTAATGAAAATCTCAAAGTGCTACAAAGTGCAACAGAATTAAATGTCAATAAAACAAGTAATAAAACAAGTAAAATCGATAACAGTATCAACTAAGATCAAATATAGAATCATGAGGAGGCAGAGTATGCTTGGTTAAAAAGAAAGGTCTTCAAGCCGCTCTTAAAGTCAACCAGTGACTGTGGAGCTCTCAGGCAGTCAGGAAGAGAGTTCCACAGGCGGGGGGCAGCCACACTAAAAGCCCGGTCTCCCATTGTCCTTAATTTGGTTCTCGGAATGTGAAGTAGATGACTGTTCTGTGACCGTAGAGATCGGGTGGATGAGTATGGTGCAAGAATGTCCTTTAGATAATCTGGTGAAGTTCCGTGTAAGCATTGATGCGTCATGAGAGCAGTTTTGTATTGAATTCTGTAGGCGACAGGAAGCCAATGAAGGTTATGGAGAATGGGTGTAATATGTTCAAATTTACGAACTCTTAACAAAATCCTTGCTGCACTGTTTTGAATATATTGAAGCTTCTGAAGGTATTTACCAGGGATTCCAATAAACAGGGAGTTGCAGTAGTCGAGCCTGGAGGAGACAAAAGCATGGACGAGTTTCTCAGCATCGGAAAAAGTTAGGGATGGGCGAAGTCTGGAGATGTTTTGAAGATGGAAGAAGCAAGTTTTAAACAGAAGCTTAATGTTATTTTCAAATGTAAGATGAGAGTCCATTTTTATTCCAAGATTTGTAACAGAGGTGGAGAGGGGGATGTCTTGTCCAGAAAAGGAAATTGTTGTTATAGTAGATGTCTGTACCTGGTACAAGTCCATTAAGCACTTTAAAAGTAAATAAAATAATTTTTAAATGAATCCTGGAATGTGTAGGCAGCCAGTGCAGGGAGGCTAAAACAGGAGAAATGTGGTCAAACTTTCGTGTGCCAGTTAAAAGTTATGCAACGGTGTTCTGTACCTTCTGAAGCTGAGAAATACATGAATCAATCCAGCTGGGTTTGAAGTGTACTGGGATGTTGTGTTTGTTGAAAATCCTTCTGAAATTCTCTGAAACTCCAGCAACATAAGGGATGACCATGTTTTTTCGTCTGTTCTCCTTTTTCTGTTCATTATTGTGTTTTGTCGATTTCCTCGCTGACCTGACAAAAGCCCAGTTAGGATATCCACATGTTTGGAGAGAATTTTTGATTATTTTCTGTTCCTTTTCCTTCCCTTCTGACTTTGTGGGGATGTGTTCGGCCCGATGCTGTAAAGTTCTGATGACAGAAATATCTTACAAAAAGATCTGAAGCTCTCGAACTTGACCTCTCTAAATGGTTTTAAGAATCTGTTTGAATCCTGGCAAAAACCAATGCAGACATGTTCCTGTTACTGACCTCTGGCGTACCACAAGGATCCATTCTGGGGCCAGTCCTCTTTTCTCTTTACATGCTGCCATTAGGATCAATCATTGCACGTCATAATCTGTCTTTTCACATGTATGCAGACGATTTACAAATCTATCTGCCAGTCACTCCCAACCCCTCACTCAGTTCAAACACTCTTGTCAACTGCTTAAATGACATTAAGTACTGGCTGTCTCAAAACTTCCTCCACCTAAACACAGATAAAACTGAATGCATTTTACAGGTAGTCCCCGATTTACGAGCGAGATCCGTTACAACGAGGCGCTCGTAAACCGGAAATCTCGTAATTTGGAACGGTTGCCATGTCTCTCGTAAGTCCGGAATTTCGCTCGTAAATTGGAACGGTTTCGCTAGCGCGACTACAAACACTCGTTTTTCATCAAAAAACTGCTTATGAGTGCATAAAAATGATCGGAAATGTGTGTCCATATGTTTAGCTAACTAACTGTGGTGAAAAAACACATGAAAACTCAGTATTTTTTGCGTTTTTTCCAAAAATTCGCCAGCTCGTAAGTCTGGAACCTCGTAGATCAGAGCGCTCGTAATTCGGGGACTACCTGTATTTGGTGCACCCGATGACACCAGCAACATCCTTCCCAGTCCCAGTGTTGGTTTCCCCTCCCCCACTTCAACCCGGTGGTCAGAAATCTTGGAGTGCAGCTTGACTCCAACTTAAAGCTTGATAAACAGATCAGTTCTGTTGTTAAGACCAGCTTTTTCCAGCTCCGTCTGCTCTCTAAAGTCAAGTCATTTCTCAGCCGTGGTGATCTGGAGAAGGCCATCCATGCCTTTGTGACCTCCAGACTTTACTATTGTAATGCTTTGTATGTTGGTATTAATCAATCCTCCATCTCCCGTTTACAGGTTGTACAGAACTCTGCTGCGCGCTTTTTGACCAACACACAAAAGTATGAACACATCACTCCTGTCCTGTCTTCTCTACACTGGCTCCCGGTTCAGTTCAGGATACAGTTCAAGCTGCTGCTGTTTGTCTTCAAAGCTCTGAATGGACTTGCACCTCTCTACATCTCAGAACTTTTGAAAGCCCATCAGCCCGGCAGAGATTTACGATCTGCCAGTCAACACCTGCTGGAGGTGCCTCGCTCAAGGTACAAACAATGGGGAGACCGGTCATTTTCTGTTGCCGGCCCAAAAGCCTGGAACAGTCTCCCCCTTGAGCTGCGTGCCACCTCTGATCTGACTCTGTTCAAAACCAGACTGAAGACCCACTTGTTCAAAAAAGCTTTCAGTGTGTAACTTTTATTACTTTTGGTATTTTAGTATGTAGCATTTTTTATTTCCATTGCCTTCTTTTATTACTGTTGTTTTTTATTCTATTTTCACTGATTTATTGTTCCAGTTTATTCATCTTTTTATCCTGTTAAGCACCTTGGTCAATGCAAGGCATTGTAGGAAGGTGCTATACAAATAAAGTTTATTATTATTATTATTAAGCCTCCCTGGTAAGGTCTATTCAGGGGTTCTGGAGAGGAGGGTCCGTCGGATAGTCGAACCTCGGATTCAGGAGGAGCAGTGTGGTTTTCGTCCTGGTCGTGGAACACTTGACCAGCTCTACACCCTCAACAGGGTCCTGGAGGGTGCGTGGGAGTTTGCCCAACCAGTTTACATGTGCTTTGTGGACTTGGAGAAGGCATTCGACCGCGTCCCTCGGGGGGTTCTGTGGCGGGTACTCCGGGAGTATGGGGTACCAGGCCCATTGATATGGGCTGTTAGGTCCCTGTACGACCGGTGTCAGAGCTTGGTCCGCATTGCCGGCAGTAAGTCAGGCTCGTTTCCGGTGAGAGTTGGACTCCGCCAAGGTTGCCCTTTGTCACCGATTCTGTTTATAACTTTTATGGACAGAATTTCTAGGCGCAGCCAAGGTGTTGAGAGGATCCGTTTTGGTGGCCTTAGAATCGCTTCTCTGTTTTTTGCAGATGATGTGGTCCTATTGGCTTCATCAGCTCGTGATCTACAGCTTTCACTGGAGCGGTTTGCAGCTGAATGCGATGCGGCCGGGATGAGGATCAGTTCCTCCAAATCCGAGGCCATGGTCTTGAGCCGGAAAAGGGTAGCGTGCCCTCTCCGGGTCGGGGAGGAGGTCCTGCCCCAAGTGGAGGAGTTTAAGTATCTCGGGATCTTGTTCACGAATGAGGGAAAACTGGAGCGTGAGATCGATAGGCGGATAGGTGCAGCGTCCGCAGTGAAGCGGGCGCTGTACCGGTCTGTCGTGGTGAAGAGAGAGCTGAGTCAAAAGGCAAAGCTCTCAATTTACCGATCGATCTACGTTCCCACCCTCATCTATGGTCATGAGCTTTGGGTTATGACCGAAAGAACAAGATCTCGGATACAAGCGGCTGAAATGAGTTTTCTCCGCAGGGTGGCTGGACTCTCCCTTAGAGATAGGGTGAGAAGCTCAGTCATCCGGGAGGGACTCGGAGTAGAGCCGCTGCTTCTCCACATCGAGAGGAGCCAGTTGAGGTGGCTCGGGCATCTGGTTAGGATGCCTCCTGGACGCCTCCCTGGTGAGGTGTTCCGGGCATGTCCCACCGGGAGGAGACCCAGAGGAAGACCCAGGATACGCTGGAGGGACTATGTTTCTCGGCTGGCCTGGGAACGCCTTGGGATTCCCCCAGAGGAGCTGCTCCAAGTGGCTGGGGAGAGGGAAGTCTGGGCCTCCCTACTTAGGCTGCTACCCCCGCGACCCGACCCCGGATAAGCGGAAGAAAATGGATGGATGGATGGATGGATTATTATTATTATTATTATTACTGATTTTCTACATCTGCCTTATAATGTTTGATACTTTAATATTTGATTTTAATTTGTTTAAAAAAATCTGTATTAGTCTCTTATGTTTGTCTATTGCTGATTGTTTAAGGAAATTTCTACTTTTATTGTTGTCATCATTCTTTAGTTTGTAGCAAGTCACTCTTGTAAATGAGTCCTCGAGGCTCAATGAGATTAACCTGACAAAATAAAGGTTGAATGAAAAAATATAATATAATAATATAATATATATATA
>JBBPBX010089406.1:0-14305 GCA_038048925.1 Garcialebias charrua
AATACAGTATATCTGAACATTTTAAGTGCAACAATAATTGTATGAATGATTATGAAGCGTTCACACTACAGTATTGTGATCCATTTTTCCTTCAGATCTTTACATCGGTTTACCTTTTACTGCTACTTTCACATTTTTGTTCTGCTTCAACTTCTTTCAGCTTCCTTGTGCAAATTTAAACATTTTTCGGCTACTTTCAGCTGATTTCAGTTGCTTTTTCATTCAGCAGTGTTGCACTGCTTTCAGCTTATTTCTGCTAATTATAGCTTGTTATGCTCCTTTCACCTTATTTCTACAAGTTTCAGCTATTTCAGCTTCTATTTAGCTGTTTTTATGTTAATTTTAGCCTTTTCAGCTAATTCCACATTTTTTGCACTAATTTCACATTTTTTTCAGCCTAATTCAGCACTTCCTTCTGCTAATTAAAGCTGCTTTCTACTCTTTTAGGAACCTTTCAGCTTTTTTTTTTGGTGCGCTAATTTCTACTTTTTTCAGATAATTTCCACTTTTTCTGCCCATTTCTGCTTCTTTCAGTCTAATTGGACAAACAAGTGTTCTGTCTGATTGCTTCTGTTAATTTAAGCTTGTTCTACTTTTACAGCTAATATTTTTAGCTACTTTCAGCTGTTTTCAGATAAATGCTAGTTTTTTTGTGGTCATTTCTGCTCCTTTCAGCCTAATTAACTTATCTATTCTCCTTTAAGATTTTTTCTGGTAGTGTCAGTTTTTTCTGCAATTTCGGCTAATATTTAGCTGTTTTCATTTCAGCTAATTCCACATTTTTTAGCTTATTTCAGGTTTTTACACTTCCTTCTATTAGTTTAAGCTTCTTTCTGCCTTTTCAGCTATTTTTGCTAATTTCACCCAAAAAAATTGTGTGCTAATTTAAGCTTCTTTTTGGGGGGGCTAATTTCCTAATGATTGTGCTCATTTCTGCTTATTTAAACCAAATTCAGCAAATGTTTTTTTGTTGTTGCTTTTTTCTACTAACTTAGGCTTGTTCTTCCATACTACGGAAGCGTATTGCAGTCAACCATGAAATTTTTTTTTGGGAGCTTATGTAGTAATAACGTGATATTATGTAGTAAAAACGTGATACTATGTAGTAAAAACGTGATACGTATGTAGTAAAAACATACTATGTAGTAATAACGTGATACTATGTAGTAAAAACGTGATAAGTATGTAGTAATAACGTGATACTATGTAGTAAAAACGTGATACGTATGTAGTAATAACGTGATACTATGTAGTAATAACGTGATACTATGTAGTAAAAACATGATACTATGTAGTAAAGACGTGATACTATGTAGTAAAAACGTGATACTATGTAGCGTGATAAGTATAGATGTAGCATGCGCGTAGCCAGTATTTTAGGAGGGGCGGTCACTTTAAATATATAGTAGACCTGCAAAATGCCACATGCCTTGGTGGCACAATGGAAAGTGCGTCTGCTCTCCACTCCAACGACCCTGGTTCGAACCTGACCTGGTTGAACTTATTTTACTTTTTTTTTTTAATTGGGGAAAAAAAAGGAGTTTGTGTTAACCACAGGCATATTAAGTCTATGGTGTTAACCAGTTCGACATTAGCGGCGTCTCCATACCTTCTCTTTCCACCTCTCTTAACACAGAACTTGTGTTGTGCGGGAGTTGTGGTCCACCATAGACTTAACATGCCTGTGGTTAACACAAACTCCTTTTTAATTTTATTTATCCAATAAAAATAAAAAAAAGTTAAAGACGTTAACCCAGGTCAGGTTCGAACCCAGGTCGTTGGGGTGGAGAGCAGACGCGCTTTCCATTGTGCCACCAAGGCATATGGCCTTTTGCAGGTCTACTATATATTTAAAGGAACCGCCCCTCCTAAAATACTAGTACGTGCATGCTACATCTATACTTATCACGCTACATAGTATCACGTTTTTACTACATAGTATCACGTTTTTACTACATACGTATCACGTTATTACTACATAGTATCACGTTTTTACTACATAGTATCACGTTATTACTACATACGTATCACGTTTTTACTACATAGTATCACGTTTTTACTACATAATATCACGTTATTACTACATACGTATCACGTGATTACTACATAAGCTCCAATTTTTTTTTTCATGGTTGACTGCAATACGCCTCCATACATTTCAGCTGCATTTCAGCATGTTTTTAGCTAATTTCAGCTGTTTTTCAGCAATAAGCATTCATTATTCATTCATACCTTCCAGGTGTCTCTTGTAAATGAGTCCTCGGGGCTAGGTTGAATGAAAATACTGCATTTTCACAAGAAATGCAGTTAAAATAAACAATGACTGAATTATATAAATTATGTCAAGATGCCTTGAACTTGGCATCCTGAAAACAGGATTTTTGTTTAAAATCACAGAAATGAAAAGGGTTCGATGAAGCCTTTGTAGATTCTTCAAAGGAATCTCTGTCTCTTGAATTAAATGCTCGACCTTCTGTTGCTCAACTGGTTCATCACGTTAACGATGGCAATAGCTCTCGTTTCAATCGCAACAGCTGAGGCAACATTTGGTATGTGTCAGACAGGAAGGGACTCAGCACAGAGTGACGGAAGAACCCGCCCAGAATCCAAATCCGGGGTAAAGAGGTTCAGTAAAACTGGTCGTCAAGGTGTGGAGGTGGATCGGCGTTGCAGAGGAGGTTCTGTAGAAGGACAGAGTGCCAGAAGGACAGTCCACATACACTCCCAGTCGGTGGCAGGGAGCGGAAGAAGAGGACGACGAGATGAATTCTCGCTTGTTGTTGTGGCAGACAGAGTAACGGCCTTCATCGGAACAGCTCAGACTCCAGGAGATGTCGTTGAACCCAAACTCGCAGTCGTTGCTGCTTCCTTTACGTCGGACGTCTTTGTAAGTCACCGATATCTCGACCTTCCCTTTCCACTGAACCTCCCAGAAGCAGCGATCGGGCAGACTTTCTTTGCACATCACCTCGGGCCAGAAGTCGAATCTGTCTGGATGATCTGGATACAACTGATCCTCCTCCACACACGTCACCTTCCTGTTGTTGTCCGACAGTTGGAGTTTCCTGTTCACTGTGTTGGTGTCGATTGTGAGCCGACAGGAATCTGACGGGCAGAACAAACACGATACATGATAAACCAATATTGCTGCTTCGTTGTCATGAACCCAGTGAAAAGCACACTTACACTTCTTCAGACCTGGAGTCAACCATTGCGCTCCGGCAGGCTCCACCCTGAAAGGAGGAAGGTCAGTTACTTAGACTACAAGCTTTTCTTAAAGACATAAAAAGAGGTACCGGTATATCTGAACTTTTTAAGTGCAACAATAATTGTATGAATGATTATGAAGCGTTCACACTATTTTCAGTAGCTCTGAAATATATAGGATATTATGGTCAGTGCTAGCCTGGCCCTCGCCTTCCTGCACAGCTCCGCTCAATTCTCATTTCCCTTCACTGCACAGTCTGGGATTCCTCCCATAGACAACGATTTCTCCGGCCGATTTTTGACCGGACCAATCAGAGAGCAGAAGGCGGAGTTTTGAACGACGTCGACTGACGTCGTCATTCAAGATGGCTGCCGCCACGAAGGAATTTTCATGAAAAACAAGGTAAAACTATTATTTCTCAGCTGATAAAAAATATATTTCTTAGCTGACGTTATATCAGAAGTGTTCCTGAGCAATCAGAGAGCAGAAGGCGGAGTTTTGAACGACGTCGACTGACGTCGTCATTCAAGATGGCTGCCGCCACGAAGGAATTTTCATGAAAAACAAGGTAAAACTATTATTTCTCAGCTGATAAAAAATATATTTCTTATCTGACGTTATATCAGAAGTGTTCCTGAGCTTAACAGTTCCTAAATCAATTCACGAAATGGTCAAATCTGCTGGATTTAACTAGTTTCGGTTTGACATTTTCCAAACAGCCTCGGGTGCGCTACGAAAATAAATGATAAAAAATCGAATTTTATCTCAAATGTTTAATCTAGGCCAACAGTCAGTAAATTAGAGCCATATAATTACACACTGGTGGCAGAAAAAATATCCACCGAGTGGTTTCTGAGCAATTTATCTGAATAGCCTGGCCTCGCCAGGCTAAACTAACAAAACTCTGCCTTCTGTTCTCTGATTGGTCCATTCAAAAATCTGCCGGAGAAATCGTTTTCTATGGGAGGAATGCCAGACCCTAGTCCAAAGCGAAGTGAAGGACAAGGGTCTGGTTTCAACCAGGCTAGGTCAGTGCTAAACTGACACACTTTACCTTAATTAATTACTTATTCAGCAGAATAGTAATTCACAGATTCTATTTCTTTTCAGGATTACATAACAACTCTGTGATCATTTATGATGGACAATAAACCAGAAAACCATAAAGTGACAATGGAAACGTTAATTATAGTTGGCATGCCAGAGACACTGCCTTTTATTTAAAAATAAATCAACTAAAATTAACATCATGTACACTTGATTGACTGATATTTCAATTTCTTGCAAATTAAACTCGTCAGCAGATTAATTGGACAACAGAAACAAGTAAATAAGATATTTTACTTATATCTGAAGGTTCTTATTTCTTAAAGTTTAGTTGCCAGCTTAGGATGATAAAGGGAGAAGTTTAAGAGAAATAGGAGGAGGATGGAAAGATGGAAGTTTAAAGGAAGTTAATTATTTTGAGTTCAACCAGACTGACACTTTTCCAAACAAGATCCAGCTTAACTCCCTCGCACGCTCCAGTAAACAATCAGCGACTCTTTACCTGTTCAGACGCTCAGTCTTGATGTTGGTAAGAGTTGAGAAGCAGCCTTGGACAATAAACGGATCGTGGGTCCGGTAAAGTCCAGTTGAACTTCAGCGTGTTTACTGATTCACCGTCTCGTTGAAGCCCGCCTTCTCCGGCAGAAACAGTGGCACTTCCTGGTTGGTCTCAAAATAAAAACGTTCCTCAAAGGAATTCTCAATGAAAGTGGAGCTTAGGCTCGGTTCTGGTTTCAACAGCAGATGTACGGTGAAACCTTGTTGATGTAACGGGTCCTTGACGTTTTGACTCCGTTCACCAACTTTTGGGAGAAGAACATGATCGCTCTTACTCGGCATCCAGTCTCTTCAAGCAAATAAAGGTAAGAATATATATCAGGAAATGTAGTTTTTCCTACATATGGCCCAATAAAAACATGGCAGTGATATACCATTTGTTGTTCTCTGAATTTATTGTTCAGAAAGTATTCAAACCGCTTCACCTTTTGGGGAAACAACTTTCTCTCTACAAAGTATTGTGAGAGGTTATGTACCTGATAGGGATGCACAATATTATCAGAATGGTATCGGCCAATATTGGCGTTAAAGTTCCAATATCGGACATCGGCTATTCCCAGTGCTTTAAGTGGAAAAAAATAAGTGCCGGTACCCTCCCTAATGTCATAATAATATGCATACCTGCAAACTCAGAAGGGATGAAAAAGGTGACAAACGTTGCGCCAACCCCCCCACCCCCCGAAAGATTTTGTAATTTTTTAACATGCTTCAGGTAAAAGTCATTTACTAACCTGATTTAGTCAAAGTCAAAGTCAACTTTATTGTCAGAACTGCAATATGTACAGGACATACACAGGATTGAAATTGCATTTCTCTCTCAGTCCCTCGGTGCAACAGTAACCATTTAAACACTAAACAATTAATAAACAAGCATAAAATGAATGAGGAAATAGGAAAGATTGTGTCAACCAAAAAATCAACAACCAACAACAGCAGCAAGTCAAATACAGCAGAACATTTTGCTAACAATGCGCTGCTCCGAGTCAACAGATGCATTTAAAAACTTAAGACTTATCTCTTCAGACAGGCTTTTGGTTAATTTTGTACATTGATTTTAGAGTTTGTTATGTTTTACCTTTCTGTATAGTACTTCTGTGATTTTATGATTTTATTTTTCCTTTTGTAAAGCACTTTGTGACTCTCATGTCTGTGAAATGTGCTATATAAATAAAACTTACTTACTAACAGTAAAAACTAGTTTCTTAAATATGCTGGTGAAGATGTTTTGCCAGAAATTTTGAATAAAGTAGATGCCATTTCCTATTTTAACAAGTTGTTAAACATCTATGTTTACCTACATGTAAACATGATTCACTAACTATTTTAGAGACATCTAACAAAATAAAGTCAGGTCCTGTGGACAGATTAAAAAATTGTTGAAATTATTATTGATCATGAATCAGGATATTTTAGAGACACCTCATTTAACTAGTTCATATAGACATCATCCTGTTTTTAAACTCACTCCTGTGGCTAAGATAATTAAATTAATGTGATACTTTATCACAGTGGCTTTAGGGGTGCAATTGACTGTTATTTTGTTAATTTTTATTTAGTTTTATTTGTAACACAACATGCCATTTTACTAAACAATGGTTACTCCACTGCATGTATAAAAATATTAACTTTACCCACACGTTGGAGGAGTTACTTCCGCTTCCCTCGCGCTCTGTCGCGCTGCAGAGTTTGTTTTTGTTTTTTTACAGAGTTCGCTGTCGTCTCCTCCCCCTGTCTATCCTGAGGTTGTGATTGGCCAAAATGACGCGCTCCACCAAAGATGTTTTATTGTCGTGAAGATGCATTACTCTTTCTTGAAATCCAGTCGGGGGAAATGATGCATTCTAATCTGCCACGGGTCTTTCAAGTGGAGAAGACGAAAATAAGTTCCGGAACGCACCTTACGCTTAAAAAAAGTCCCGGTACTCTCAGGGTTAAATTTTAGAAGTGGCGGAACTGGGTACCGGTGAGTTCCGGCCCACTTAAAGCACTGGCTATTCCATCAAAATAACTCACCGATACAAAACACGCTGTTTCTGTATGACGACTCAGTGACAAGGATGCCTGCAGCGCCAGCACAACGTGATGACCAGTGGTGGGCCTCCGACCGCTAGATAGAGCTAATGCGCTAATCCGCTTATAGCGTAGCTAAATAATCTGTTAGCTTTACAGCGGATTAACTAACTTTTATAATTCATTCGCGGTTTTGCGCTATTTTTATTTAAAATGCAGTACCGCTAATAACTAATTATCTATCAGTAAAACCGAAAAAAACTTATTTACAAGCCCGGACGACTGCTAACAGACCATATCCTGTCAGCGCCGGATGTGGTCCGTGACAAAAAAGCGTCCCCTCAGTCTCTTTACTAGAGCGAGCGCTCTCAGTTAGCAGCCAGTGTGTTACTCTGCAGCCTTATTGCTTGTTTTCGAAGAGTCAGACGAAGAGTTTTTAACATGGAGGGTGAACTTATGGATGTTTCTCAGCGGCCTACGCGACGCGTCTGGATTTTTAAAAGTATTTCTCCACTGCCCTCTTCAAAATGGCGGCCGCGACGGCCACAGAAGATAAGGACTTTCCATGAAAACACGGTAAAAACAATTATTTCTTTGCTGAGAAAAAATATATTTCTTATCTGACTTTATAGCACAAGGTTTTTCTGAGCTTAACCGGTTCAAATGGTCAAATCTGCTGGATTAAAAAAATTATTTTGCCAGTTGCCCTCTTCAAAATGGCGGTTAGCGTGTTAGCATTAGCGTCCGCTAGCATTGGTAATACATAAGTGCTTTTGAAATTGTGGACCTAAATAAATCAATAAGTGCTTTAGAAATAGCGGAACAAATTTTTGGATTAGCGCTGCCCAGCACTGGTGATGACGTCACGTACACCTACCTGATCTCACAGCGGAGAGAAAGAAGTCAAAATGTGTGGAAGTTTTTTTTTTGTTTGTTGAGGATGTCGAATTCCAAATATTTATGGACTACGTTGAGCCTCGCTACATCGTCCCCAGTCTGAGATATTTTTCCAACATAACCCGAGTTACAAGCCGTCATTTCCAATGTCATTGAGAAGCCAATAGCTGATAGCACTTGGGTGAGTTTTACCACAGACATTTAGACTTCGTGTTAGCCCCAATTACATGATTTGTCTTACGGCACAACGGATAGACAAAATCTTTGATCTTAAAAAGGCTGTGCTTCATGCACAGGAGTGCAGAGGATCCCACGCTGCAGCTAGGAACCTGGAACAAGCCTCCACAAGTGAGACAGCATCGCAGGTGACTAATGCTAAAAAATAACATTTAACACTTTTCATTTAATATACCTGTAAGTTAAAGTGCTATGCATATCATATGGCTGTCAATAATGAGAGGGCTATGTTCTGACAAAGGAAAGTACAGGTGGTCCCCGACTTACGACGGCCTTGACTTACGACGTTCCGGACTTACGAACGGACTTACGAACAGTACAGTTGTACAGTAAATACAGCACTGGTATGTGTTTTTAGATGAAAGTGTGTTAGCTAACCGTTTGTAAACAAAGTTCTGTGCATGTTTATGAACCAGTATGTACACTTGTTCAGTCTCATGTTGAAAAACGGGTGTGCGGCGCAGCGTTAGCATGAGCATGCATCAGGGTAGCGTTAGCATACATTTTCCTACTTATGACCAAAAATCCGGACTTACGAACGACACGTGTTATGCGTTCCGACTTACGAATTTTCAAGTTACGAACGGTGCGTAGGAACGGAACTCATTCGTAAGTCGGGGGCCACCTGTATATAAAATATCGGTAACTGTTATCGGCCCAATAAGTTTTAACATATTGGCCAAAAATCCAATATCGTGCATCTCTAATACCTGAGTAAGTAAGGTTTCCAGGGTTGATCCGGCGCAGACAGCATCGTCACTCCTTCCTCTCCTGGGTGATTGTAGCTCAGGTCCAGCTCTTTCAGATGAGTGGGGTTGGATCTCAAAGCTGACACCAGAGAAGCACAGCCTTCCTTGGTGATCAGACACCCTGACAGGCTGCAGACACACAAAACAGACTCTTACTTTTGCCCTTTTTTTTGGACTTAAAATAGTTTACAGGACCGTTATACATTCTTTATTATTTTTGCTTGACTTGCAAACCTCTCAATGACGGTTCCCACTTTCAACAGTATTTTTCCCCCACTGACCTTTTAGTCATTTTAGTATGTACTGGGGTTTGGATTGTTTGTTACTGTTTACAAAGTAGGTCTCACTTACTTACGGTACTGGCAAAGTGAACCAAACTCTCACGATTGTTGTGAGACTGAACAGCTCTTAGCAAAGGGTTGAAACCCCGTTTTTGGTGCTCTCCTTTGACCTGTAAATGTACAATTCAAATCCAAATCATAACACAGTGCAACACACCATGACTGGATGCAGTCCACCTCGTTTAAGTCCAGCAAGCAAAGCATCTATCTTTCTTTTATTTTTATATATTTTATCATGTATCTATCTATGATGTAATTATTGTGAAGCAATTTGGTCAGCTGACATTGTAAATGTGCTATATAAATCAACTTTTGACTGTCAGGCGTTGATCCAGTCCTACATCAGACAGCAAGATGAACAGCTGTGGGACATCACTGTTGTGTTACTGAGTGGCAAATATCTGCACGACTTCTTGCCCAACGCTAACTACCACCTGAAATCGCCAGTCCAAAGGCAATGTTACCCACCTCCACACAGTGGTTTACAGGTGTGCCAGCCAAGACAGCCCAACAACATCAATGGCCTTGTGGAACTCAAAACTAATCTCATCCTTTCCTGGACCTTTGTCAACAGAGTTGTTAGACTAACTCATCAACCTCCGCTCCGCTGATAGTGCTTGCTGCAATGACCCCTCATTATAAAGTGTTGGCAAACCATCACGTGATAACTGCTTTTAGGCCAACTAAAATCCTTCTCCATAGCCGCACCAAACTCTTCTCATGTTCCTGAGTTCTTCTATCAGAGCTGCAGTCTCCTTGGCCTGCCAATGCATCTTAGCGACTTCCATAGTCTCAACAAGTTAACCAAACTCTGTAGGACAGTATTCACCTCAGCTGTCCCACCACCATGGGAGTTGAAGATCTTCTGGACTGGGGCCTCTACCAGGTGGGTAGGGTTTGAGATGGTGTAGAGGTAGGGCAGCCGGCTTGGGACCAGAAAGTCGTGGTTCGACTCCCCGCCATGCCCACATGTCATGGTGTCCCTAAGCAAGACATCTAATCCCCAATTGCTCCCCGGGTGCTTACATTGCAGCCCGCTGCTCCACCTGAGTGTATCTCAAGTGTGATGGGTTAAATGCAGAGAACTTATTTTATCATTGTATACAAACATACAATGATGACAATACATATAGCACTTATACTTGTGTACTTATAGGTGCTCCAAGCATGTTGTCGGTAAATGTTTGGCTGCAAAGCATTTGTTCAGCATTTTCCCTCACCATCTGATCCAGCTCACCGCCAGACATCTCAGCTTCTCTCTTCTGTATTCACCAGAATGTCCAAGGCAGGTCTAATGATCAACTACAAAATCAATTGTTGTTCAACCCAGGTTGTCCTAGCATTCACTTTTGGGCACCCCTATGCTTGAACATCATGTCTGTTATGGACAAACCAGAACTAGCAGAAAAGTCCAACAACAAAACACCACTCTGGTTCAGGTCAGATTTGACCTGATAGACCTTCCATACAGGTTGAACTCCACCAGTAAGACATCCAAGTCACCTGATGGATTTTTGCCGACTGACTACAAAAAAAGCTATCTGCTCTGAACTACTGCTAGGTGCATGAGCACCAACAATAGTTGTGACCCTTTCTACCACCTTAGTTCAAAAAGCAGGCCACCCTCTTGTTCACCTGGAAAAACTCCAATCTTTGATCAGCAAGAAAGGGAGCTTTAAGTAAGCCTACCCTCACTCAATGTCTCGGACTCTAGTAGAATATAGTCCACAAACTGGCCCAGTGTTTCGGCTCAAGACCCATCCTGTGTGAACCAGGCTATACAAGACTTAACTTCCTGCACAAACCTGCTGTAATCTTATTTGTAAAGTCATGTTCCACACTCTTAAAACCAGTTTCAGCAACCAGGGATAAGACTTCAAAGGTCTCCTTTACTGACTTACCGGTATGTCCATTTCACAATTAAATAGTTCCTTATAAAGCCTCTTGCATGAGTGGGTCCACAGGGTCCACCATGCACTTTCCAAAGAATCTTCTTTTGACCAGGCTCCAAGGTGAGGCCCTGGAATCCCCAATTTGGGTATGGCTTGGTCTCTTGGCCTCAAAGCCATTGCAAGGGTTGTTAAATCATAGTTTATCTGGTTCCTTGCCCAGAGCCATTATTTTCCAATATTCAAAACAAAACAATGTCAATTCATGAAAGTGAATAAGTTAAAGCTAAATTCACAGAGTTTAAACTTTGTAGAGAGCATTATACTACTTGGTTGACACCTCACCCTAGAGTTTCCAGGACGCACTGTTTTTCCTTTAGTCCTTTAGACAGAAGTTCCACTCCTGAATCTTGAAGGTCATTGTTACTCAGGTCCAACTCTCTCAGACAAGAAGTTTGGGAACTGAGAACTGAGGACAGGACTTCACAGCTTATCGCTGAAAGATTACAGACACTTAATCTGGGGAGGCAAAAGAATAGTACAGGTAGTTAGAATTTATTTTATCTTGTTCACCTGCTGCAAGTTTACGATGTAGTAACTAAATCCACCTATCTGTGTACTTACAAAGTTTTGTTGGACGACTCAACAACTAATCGTAATCTCAAAAGAGCCTTCTCGGAATTAAAATACTTCTTCAGGTCAAACACGTCCAGGTCTTTTTTTGATGACAGTAAGAAGAAGACCAGAGCTGACCACTGAGCAGCAGACAGTTGATCTGTGGTCAGGCTTCCCGAACTGTGGACTGTTTGGATCTCCTCTACTAAAGAAGACTCATTCAGTTCATTCAGACAGTGGAACAGATTGATGATTTTGTCAGCAGACAAGTCTCCACTAAACTTCTCCTTGATGTATTGGACTATTTCCTGATTGGTCTGTGAGGTACCTGTTTGTTTCAGCAGACCTTGAAGGAGCTCCTTATTGGTTTTCAATGAAAGACCCAGGAAGAAGCGAAGGAACAAGTCCATGTGTCCATTTGGGCTCCGTAAAGCCTTGTCCACAGCACGTTGGTAAAATGTCTTCTCTGTATCTTTATCTTCTCCTATTACAGTCTCCTGGGGAATTGTTTCTTCTTCAAGCAAATTGACTTTGGAATTAATGAAGGTCAGATGGACATAAAGAGCAGCCAAAAACTCTTGAACACTCAGATGGACAAAGAAGAACACCTTATCCTGGTACAGCCCTCTCTCCTCTTTAAAGATCTGTGTGAACACTCCTGAGTCCACCGAGGCTGCTCTGATATCGAAGCCACACTCTGTCAGGTCTGATTCGTAGAAGATCAGGTTTCCTTTCTGCAGCTGCTCAAAAGCCAGTTTTCCCAGAGACTCAATCATCGTCTTGTTCTCTGGACTCCAGAGTGGATCTGTCTCAGTTCCTTTGTCATACTTGACTTTCTTTATTTTGGTCTGAACCACCAAGAAGTGAGTATACATCTGAGTCAAGGTACTGGGCAGCCTTTCTTCATCGTTGAATTTGAACTCATCTCCCAAAACTGTTGCAGTGATCCAACAGAAAACGGGAATTCGGCACATGATGCAAAGGCTTTGTGATTTCTTCACGTGGGCGATGATTGTGTTGGCCTGCTTCTCTTCTATGAACTTTTTTTTAAAGTAGTCTTCCTTCTGTGGGTCAGCGAACCCTCTGATTTCTGTCACCATGCAAACACACTCAGGAGGGATCTGATTGGCTGCTGCAGGTCGTGTGGTTATCCAGAGGCGAGCAGAGGGAAGCAGGTCCCCCCTGATGAGGTTTGTCAGTAGCACATCCACCGAGGTGGACTTTCTAGGGTCAGTTAGGATTGTAGTGTTACAGAAGTCCAGAGGAAGTCGACACTCATCCAGACCATCCAAGATGAACACAACCTGAAAGTCTTCAAACGTGCAAAGTCCTGCTTCTTTGGTTTCGGCGAAGAAGTAATGAACAAGCGTCACCAAGCTGAACTGTTTGTCTTTGACCAAGTTCAGCTCTCTGAAAGTGAAGAGAAATGTGAAATGGATGTCCTTGTGGGCTTTGTCTTCAGCCCAGTCCAGAGTAAACTTTCGTGTTAAGACTGTTTTCCCAATGCCAGCCACTCCTAGCGTCATCACTGTTCTGATTGGTTCATGTCTTCCGGGTGGGGGTTTAAAGATGTCCTCTTGTTTGATTGTTGTTTCTGGTCTGTGTGGTTTCCTGAATGCTGCTTCGATCTGTCTGACCTCGTGTTCATCGGTAACCTCTCCAGTTCCTCCCTCTGTGATGTAGAGCTCTGTGTAGATCTGATTCAGAAGGGTTGGGTTTCCTGCTTTAGAGATCCCCTCAAACATACACTGAAACTTCGTCTTCATCTTGGATTTGAGTTTACTCTGGCACATGACAGAAGATCCTAAAATAAGAAATGGGAGCACTATATCAACAGCTTCTCAGTCTTGTTTAATTGTATAACCCTCTCAAGCAGATCAAAACAATGGCTAAAACCGTGGTACACCAATGTCCCCCGTCACTGAAGGATTTAAACTGTGCATGTTTGTAGTTTTTGAGATGAGTGTTTTTCTAGACTGGAATTGAACAGGGAATGCAAGTACAGTAAACGTTAATGTTTTTGGTGCAAGATATGAAAGTTGGTAGAAGTTACACTGTGGAGAAGAAGATATGTAGGTGTTTTTTGCTAGTTCGAGACGGCGCAGAATGACGGATCCTTGCGAGGGAGGGGCCTTTTTATCCACCATCAAGTGCAATGACGAGCCAGGGGATGGCCAATGGTGGCCTTGGCTGCTATAGATTAATCGTCAGCCACCCCAATCACTTGAGAAAACTATGATTTTAAACAATAAAAAAGAAAGAAAGCATGGTTTCCTGAACTGATAGGGGCGGCCATACATGCAGTGGCGGCTGGTTAAAACGGGGCGCTAGGGTGTCGCCATACCATTCAAACCACTCAAGAATTACCTTGAAGACTGAAAATAATAATAAAATTAAAAAAATTGAAATATATGTATATATATATATATTTAGTTGTGTAAGATAAATATTTTATAATTAAAGGGATTGTGACATGATTTTTTTACTATTCATAAAATTGCTCAAAATATATATATTTTATCATTTAAATATGTTTGTTTTTGCAAACAAAATGATAAATCACTTTAATTTTGCTTTAAAAGTGATTTTGAACTTCAAGCCGTGTTTAATCATGGGAAATCCGATTACACTCGAACGCACCATATGTGATGTCACACTGGGCAGAGGGCTGTGGTGTCTTTAATAGCGGACAATTTAAAACTGGACGAATTTAGCAATCTATGTGAAGATTTGAGCTATTTGTCTTCATTTTGG
>JBBPBX010089408.1:0-14305 GCA_038048925.1 Garcialebias charrua
AATCACTCTCGTAGCGAACGCTGATTCGCTGATTTGGGAACGCACGCTGTTGCGAACAACCCACTTTGTCGTCATTTCCGGCACTGCATTGGTCGAAGGTAGTAGAACTACATTCACCATGGTTGCTTGGGAAAAGGACTACAAGCGCTGTGATTGATTGGATAACGTCACGTATCTGTTTAGCGAGCTCCGCCTCGCTCAACGGAAGCTGGTGACGCGCTGCGTCGACCCGCCTACTTGTGTCGTCATTTCCAGGTGCACCTTCGGGTGACAAGCAGTTCACGCACTGACAGGACAAACGGAGATTTCACTAAAAGTTTAAAAAACTCAATTTAAGCCATCTAAACTGTCTAACAACATAAATTTGTCTCTGACAAGACCGTAGTTCGAGCGTTTATCACGAACACACTAGAAACTAACTCTAAAAGGTAGTTTTAGTTTAAATACTGAATGAAAAATTTAGTCTCCTCGTGATAACAAACATTAAGACTCGAAGCTGCCCCCTGTTGGTTAAAAGACGTTGACAGATGAGTTTTCTCAAAAACATCATAAAAAAGTCAGCATTTTATGGTGAAATTACCAGCTTTAAAAAATTGTTCTGTACACAAACAAAAATTCCTGTTTATTTTAAATAAAAATTTTAGAATAACAGAGGTACAGACAAACAATTTGTGCTCATTTTAAATACTGAAGAGATTTAAAATAACACTCAAAAAGCATTTTTTTATTTGATTTTCAAATAAAAAAAAAAAAAAAATGATGGAGAACAGAGAATTTCCACATTAAGCTCTTCACATCTCTGAATTTTAAACAGAATTGTTGTACATCTGTACACTTTTAGTTAAAAATTGCATTTTTAACGTTTTTCTGTGTAAAATTAACGACACCAGTTTATTTTAAATAAAAAATTGTTTAAAATAACGAACAGAACGTCCTTTTTCACTCCTGATAACTGTCAAATGCAGTACAAAATCAGTTTCACTGAGACTGCAAGACATCTTTTTAAAGGCATGCTCAAGCAGCATCCTGTCACATTTTAGTGAAGTCATTGCATTTAAGTCAGCCCTCTTTTATAAGCGTTTGAGTAAGAAAAAACGGAAATCAGGCTGCTTGGGTTAGTTAGTAACTGTTGTTTGAACGTAAGTTCTATTTTAAAGTTAACACTGCAAGAGTGCATTTAACTTTTACAAAGTTCATTGAGGGTAAAAACCTGAAATAAGGTACCTATGAATACTTATTACACAGTGAAACGCGTAAACCTCAGCTGATTAGTTTATTTGACTCAGTGCTACATTAAAAGTGAATATTTATTTGCAAACACTAACATGAGAACAATCTTTTGATTTTTTTCACACAAAATCAAAACTAAAAGATGGGAGATAACAATTATGATGAAGCTTTACAGCTGCTCACAGCAAAGCTTGAATTGTTAAGGCATAATAACATTCGCAGAAGAGAAACTTTTCAACAAGAAAAACTTAAGTTAAAACGTGAGATCAAACAAAATCAAAACAAAAAGATGGGAGATAACGATTGTGATGAAGCTTTACAGCTGCTCACTGAAATACTTGAATTGTTAAGGCAAGATAACATTCGCAGAAGAGAAAATTTTCAACAAGAACAACTTGAGTTAAAAAGTGAGATTGAGCAATTAAAAATAAAACGGCGTGCTATAAATGGTTTTGATGTTCGTCAACTCCCTGACCCGATCTGGTTAAAAACAAAACCAGAGCGTGAACTACATTACCAAGAAGCGGTCAAATCCCACTCGCTGGAGCTGGAAGGGACA
Organism: Garcialebias charrua; assembly: GCA_038048925.1. Taxonomy (NCBI): domain Eukaryota; kingdom Metazoa; phylum Chordata; class Actinopteri; order Cyprinodontiformes; family Rivulidae; genus Garcialebias; species Garcialebias charrua. The sequence goes on from JBBPBX010089408.1 coordinate 1,790, forward strand.
AGTTCATCAACTCCCTCTCCTAAAAAAGGCGAGAAGAAACATGTTTTTCGAACTAACAAACCACGACAAACTGATGCCCAGGTGGACTATGAACTGCAGTGGCTCAGACAAGACCCAGAGTACCTAAAACGGTTTCAGAAGGGGGGCGCACATCCTAAAGATAAGAAAGATGGTCACAAAAGTAAACCATATCACAAAAGGGGGTCCGAACAGGAAACCCCAGGTCAAGGACAAGCCCCTCCTGCCCCTCGAACGGAACAGTCCGAGACCGGCAAAAAATCACAGAAGTTCCAGAAAAAAGGCAACACACCACTAAGCTCTGAGGAGATAGTGGACAAAAGTTGGTTGTTTGAAAACTTGAATGATACAGAGGATGACCGAACTGGTACATTGAGTGACCTTGTCTTTGATAACTCAGAGCACATGGATAACTCAGAGCACACAGTTAGTGACAACAATAGCAAACGACAAAAAGAAAAACGTCTCAAAAAAGGCCTTGAGCTACAACATCAGTTTAAACAATCAGTGATGAAACAGTGCGCTGTAACTGCTGTTGAGGCTCACATGCAAAACAAAACACCCTCTGAGGTGTGCCCAGGTCAAAAGGTCGTATCCCAGTCGCAAAAAATAGGCGAGGTTCTCTCTCCTATAGAAAGCGAGAATAAACACCGTCGTCTCAAAGGTCCTCTGACCTCAGAAGAGGCAGAGAACATGCGTCGGTTGTTAAAAGAGTGGGATGATACTAGCGAGAATGAACACTATCGTCTCAAAGGCTTTCTGACCTCAGAAGTGGTGGAGAACACGCGTCGGTTGTTAAAAGAGTTGGATAATACTAGCAAGAATGAACAAGATTTTCAAACTGACATACACCGAAATGTTGGTACCAGTTGGAACAGTGACTCAAAATGGTTTAAAGGGAGCCCCGCCCCTGAAGCACCTCAGATTGAAAAATCTGAGACAAGCAACGAACCACAAAAGGTAGGTGTTCACTCTCTAAGAGACCCACAACGGTTCAGATCGAACCAGATGGGTGAAAACCAAGGTCCATCGGTGGGTGGACTTCAAAAGAAATTGAAGGATGAGGACCTATACTCATGTAACTATGCGTGGTCCCAACAGAAAACCCCGAGCCTTGGAACTGCACCTCCCGCACCTCGAACAGAACAGTTCAAGACAGGCAAAGAGTCACGAATGTCCAGGAATGATGGCCCAACACCTCTATGCTCGAATGCAGAAATCTACCTGCAGACTTCAAGGACTACCCTGACACTACAGTCACACTATTTACTACTTGTAAGAAAATAAAATGTTCAAAACATTCTGACTTTTGTCTTCATTGATGTATTATCACACAAAAAAAATGTGTACTGTATTTTGGTTTAAGACAGGCTTAGAGTCCAGTTTTAGCCATTTTATTAAAAAGAAATTTGATGATGATGTTACATTACTGTACAAAACGTATGAGTCAAGCTAAATGAGGCACAATATTTAAACACTGTTTAAATTATATTATTATTATTACATCTTCTGACTAACTCCCAGCTTCCTCGACTGCTTTTGGAGATTTAAAAACATGTAATCAGTCAGATTACAGTGCCTCAGTGGAACAACTTGTTTGTATTTGGTGTTTGGATCCAATCTCAGCTCCTCACTGCTTCCCTCATGTTTGAGCTGTAGCGGTGGTGTCTTCCCACGTCTCACAAACATCTAGGCTGGACCAGGGGTTCCCTCATCATCACCAACACCTGCCGTGTCCTGTGCAGTGAAAGAAAACATCTCTTATTAAGGCCTGCTACAAACAGTGATTTAACAGGTTTGACTTCAGCTCAACTTTTGTAAACAAACTTGAATTAAAATAACTTTTGTTTCTAAATCTGCTCTAAATCTCCTGCCTCCTTGTTTGAAACTGAACTGTCAGGTGGCTTTGACTCAAACAGTGGGGCTTCTGGCTCTTCCTCATGGACTGTAAACACTCAGCCCTAACTGACTTCTCCTGCCTCCTTGTTTGAAACTAACATTTGTGTTAATAAGAAAACATTGTACAGACAAAACACGTTTACTCAACAGATTAGCAAGGCTAACTATGTTAGCTGTGTTAGCCTACGAGGCAGTTTGGTGAACTGAAAACAAATACCGACTTACCTTCATATTTATTTATGTAGTTGGACACAAAGCTTAAATCCTTTATCCTTCTTAGATGTGGGTGCTTTAGAGAAGGTCTGAATTATTCTGTAGACATTATTAACAGTGACTGTCGGCAAGTCCTGCAGAGATCTCGTGAAGAACGCCATCGCTAACACCGTGTTGACTGGGACTTCCGGGAAGATGGCGGACAAGCTAGTCATGCTTCTCTAAGCTCCCTATGAGGTCCCGACTGTAAGTAAATTTATGAAGTAAACTACCAAGAAATATCTAAACCATCAGTACCCAGCTTGAAGCATGAAGAAGAACAACAAGTTTATGCCATCGGATGGCAAGTCTCCGCTTCCTAAAACCTCGGATAAGGATCACGGCTATGCTGTGCCAATGGAGTCTTCTGCTGCAGCTAGCAAACGGGAGCGCGAAGCTAACACCCCGATCGGCACTCCTGAAAAAAAGACTCACATGGAAAAAAGATCAAAAGGTACGCCACAGGAAGAAATGAACACTGAGGCTATTTTGAGCGCTATAAGTGCTTTGGCACAGAAAGTAGATGACCGCATGGAAGAAGTTGGCACACAAATGAAACAGCATAGTGCTATGCTAGCAGCTATTGCTAAGTCGGTTCAGCTCAACTCAGAGGAATTAAAAGAAAGCAAAAAGAAAATAACTGAGTTGGAAAAACAAGTGAATACACTCTCCAATGAGTACACGCAGCTGAAAGAAAGAGTCCTGAATAATGAAAGATATAAAAGACGGTGGTGCCTCCGTTTAAAAGGAAAAAAGGAAAAGTCTACTGAGAACATCCGAGAAGAAGTGGTGGCACTTCTGTGCAAAATTGCACCTGATTTGGCTTCAAAGATGGTCGAAGAGGTTGATGTGGTACACAGAGTGGGTCGGAAGGTGGATAACAGAGACAGACAGATCATGATTCTGTTTGTGAGACGTACCGTGAGAGATGACATCTGGAGGAGAACCAAAACTTCTCCCGTCTGCAAGGAAACAGGAGTTCGCTTCGCTGAAGATTTGACACCAGAAGATTGGAAAGCGAGACAAGCACTTTGGCCTAAAATTGAAAAAGCAAGAAAAGAAGGCAAAGCTGCGGGCTTCAGGGGCCCGTTTGGTTTCATCGAAGGCAAACGAATCATGGACAATTCTTCAGCTGGAAACTGAGATATAGTAGTAATATTATATCACTATTATTATAATAATAATAACTGAGTTATAGTAGTAATTAGCAGGGTATGGTAGTGGTAGTAGTATGGTAGTGGACAGTTCTGTTAATGGGACCTCTACCTCAAGGTTTTTTCTTCCACTCTCCTAATCCATTTGTTTATGTGTTTATGTGTTCTATTTTTCAGTTAAAAACAGATTTTTCTTTTATTTCTTTTAACACAAGGGGACTAAAAGACTCACTTAAACGAAAAGCAGTTTTTTTGTTTTGTAAAGGACAACAAGCACACTGCACCTTTTTACAGGAAACTCATTCTGATGCATCTGACACAAAGTTCTGGTCGCAGCAATGGGGAGATAAAATTCTCTTCAGTCATGGGACAAATAGATCGGCTGGAGTCGCCATCTGCTTTTTCAGATGTCCGGGTAAGATTCTGAGCCAAAGAGCGGATAAAGATGGACATTGGGTAGCTTGTGTTGTGGAAGTCGATAATGTACCCATAATTTTGTTAAACATTTATGGTTATAATAATGATCAATCAAATAGAAATTTGTTACATCAGAGTTCACTGCCATTTTTCCTACAGATCATATTTTAGTAGGCGGAGATTTCAACTTAGCTCCTGATGAATGGATGGACAGATGGCCTTCACTGAGGGTAAAGGAAACTCTAAATCCTATTCTTAAAGATTTTGTTAATAATACAAAACTGTTGGATGTCTGGAGGGCGCAACACAGTGGAGTCAAACAGTTCACCTGGCATAAGCCTAATGGTCAAAGCAGATCTCGTATAGATTATTGGCTGGTTTCTGCTGCAGTCCTAGAGTGTGTTAAAGAAACAGAGATAGCAAACTGTCCTTTAAGCGATCACTGCATCGTCAACTTAAAACTACAAACACTAAATAGATGTTACAAACCTAATAATAACTGGAAATTCAATGCAAACCTTCTTACAAACTTAGAGTTCTGTCAATTTATTAAGGAACTTATCCTAAATATATCAAATGACAATTCTATTGCGACACCAATTCTTAAATGGGAATACTTAAAATATAGCATTAGAAAGTATTCAATTAAATTTAGTAAAGAATTAAATAGAAAAAGAAAAACAGAAGAGACAATGGTGATTAAAGATCTTATGTCGCTTTATAAAAAACTAAGTTGGAGTAATGAGGATAAAGATGCAATAAACAAATTACAATCTAAATTAGATGAGATTTACATAAATAGGGCAAAAGGCGCTTATGTAAGGTCCAGAGCCAGGTGGATTGAAGAAGGAGAAAAGAATACTGCCTTCTTTTGCAACTTAGAAAAACGTAGACAGGAATATAATGCAATCAATAGTCTTATGATTGATGGAGTGGAATGTTCTGAGACTAAGAAAATAACACAAGAAGTATTTAATTTCTATAGCAATCTTTATACATCTTCACATACAGAACAAGTTACTTCATCTTTTTTTGAAAAAATAAAAAATATGATTCCTGTTATTGATGATAATTTTAAGAAAATCTGTGATGAGGAGCTAAAAATCTCTGAATTTGATATTGCTATAAAGAGCATGGCGTCTGACCGCGCCCCCGGGCCAGACGGACTTACAGCTAACCTTTATAAACATTTTTGGGAGGAATTAAAACCTCTGTTGTTCCAAGCTGTAGAAGAATGTGTTAAAAGGAAGGAACTCATGGAAACTATGAAACAAGGCGTAATTAAGCTAATCCCAAAACCTGGTAAAGATAAGAAAAATTTAAATAATCTAAGGCCTATCACATTATTGAATACAGACTACAAGATCCTAACAAAAGTTCTGGCAATGAGATTAAAAACGGGCCTACCTGGTATAATCAGTCAAACTCAATCCGGCTTTCTCAAAGGTAGATCCATCCATAATAATATTCGCCTGGTTCTGGACCTGATTGATTATAGTCACTTAATAAAAGATGATGGTTTTATGTTGTTTTTAGATTTCCACAAAGCATTTGATTCTGTGGAACATCAATTTATTGTTAATACTTTGAGTCATTTTGGATTTGGAAATAATTTTCTCAGTATGATCACAATGTTAAACACTAACATTAATAGCTGTGTGTCTCTACCTCAGGGCACATGCCCCAGATTTAAAGTAGAAAGAGGTATCAGACAAGGATGCAGTATTTCGCCTTTATTATTTATTATAGTCACGGAATTACTATCATTAAAAATTAATAATTCTAATATAGAAGGTTTGGTAATAAATAACCAGAAAATTATCATTAGCCAATTTGCAGATGATACAACCCTCTTCCTAAAAAATAAAGAACAAATTCCTCTAGCTTTAAAGGAAATAGAGTTGTTCTCTCAAGCCTCAGGGCTGCAGCTAAATATAAACAAATGTGAAATTATGAGTATCCATAACTGTTCTGAATCTTCGGTTTCCAATATTCCAGTTAAAAATGAAATAAAGTATTTAGGAATGTTGATTACTAAGTGTCAAGCTACTAGTGTAAGAAAAAATTTACAAGACAACATTGATAAATGTGGCAAAACATTAAATAATTGGCTTCAGAGAGATTTGACGTTGTTTGGTAGAACATTATTAACAAAAACTGAATCCTTATCCAGGTTGACGTATCCTGCATATTCATTAGCCATCCCCCCAAATCTCATTAAACAGATTAACAAAATAAATTTTAACTTTATTTGGAAAAACAAACACCATTACATTAGAAAAAGTGATTTGCTAAAAAATTATGAGGAAGGTGGTATTAAGGCAATTGATTTTGAAATCATGAATGGTACTTTAAAAATTAGATGGCTTCAGTCCCTTCTAAAAAACGGTGATCTTATTTGGTTTGCTATACCGTCATTCATATTTCAGAAAGTAGGAGGTATTGAGTTGTTATTGAAATGTGATTTTGAATTATCTAAACTCCCCCTACAGCTCTCTGCTTTCCATAAACAGGTTTTGTTACAGTGGAAGTTGATGTTCAAACACAATTTCAGCCCTCATAATGTCCCACTATGGAACAACAGAGCAATTCTATGGAGTAGAAAATCTATATTCATAAAAGATTGGTGGAATAAACAAATATGGTCAATCACTCAATTACTAGATGGAAATGGTGAAATTTTAAGTTTGGAGGAATTTAACAGGAAATATGGAATTGTTTGTTCATTAACATTTTATAAGAAAGTATTACGTAGCATCCCTGATGTCCTTTTTCAGTCAATTAAAAACAATTTATCTCATCCCTATATTCCAAGACTCCATAAGATTCAAATTGAGTATGTGGACATTAGGGAAAATAAATGCAACAACAGGTTTTTAAACCAATATTCGATAAATAACATGTACCCAGGAAGAACAAAAAGCACAGCTCTATTACAAACTTTTAACAATTCTACAAGAGTCAAAATAAGAACAAATTATTTGAGATTTCCGATTCCTCCTAAACTTAAAGAACTACATTTTAAATTTATAAATAACATATATCCTTCAAACCAATTCTTAAAAGAGAGATTTAATTTTAATGTAGAAAATTGTGGTTTTTGTAAGACTCAATTGGAAACAACTAAACATTTGTTTTATGAATGTGAAGAAGTATTGAACTTGTGGGAACAACTTCACAACTTTCTGTCTGCTAAGGGAATAAACTTGGATTTTGTTTCCTTAGAAAATATTCAATTTGGTTTATTCATTAAAGATAAAAACTTAGAATTTATTGTAAATGTTCTGATTATTGTAACAAAATACTATATCCATAAATGTCGATACGCAAAATGCTCCCTTTCTATCAGTGCTCTAAAAAATGATATTTCTTTTTTCAAAAGTTGTCTAAAAAAGATGCAGAATGCAAATGCAGTAAAATTATATGAGTTAATGGAAGTTTTTTAGTTTCTAGCCCCCTGATTTGTATGTTTTTTTATTCATTGTTATTTTTATTTTTTCTATTTTCATCTTTTAATTCCTTTTTTTTTATTTTTTTTATTCTGTGAAGGACTTATTTTAAGTATTATTGAGACTTTTCTTGAACCTTTGCAATCATAATGTATTATAGTCTTTAGGAGATGTGATTCTTGTATGATATATTGTTGGTGTTTTTGACATGTAATTGTGAGTTTTGTCATTGTCATTGTTACTTTTGTTTATTACTAATAAAAAAAAATAAAAAAAAATAAAAAAAAAATAAATAAAAAACACCGTGTTGACTGCAAACCGGAAGTGCGCCGCATGTGTAATGAATGCGGAAGTGCTGGAACGGAAGTCCGTGGCATATAGCCTATTATTTACAAATAAACAACCACGAAAAATACACTGCTCGTAACCTACGCTGCTACTAGTGGTCAGGAGTGGAAGTATCACCAACTAAAATGGCGGACAACCCGGAAATGCCTATTATGTGACGTCACGTGGGAACTATGTATACACCTGTAACAAACCCTTGTCTAAACGGGAGCTTATACACACAAAAGAGAGTCTTTAAATTATTTTTCAAAGGTTAGAAATATGAGAATTTTAAAGATCAATTTGTAAACAGCAGTAAAATAAAACTCGCTCAGACACATCAGCTCAAAAGTGCTGGTGCACTCTGTATAAACAAAAATCAGCTGTTCCGACTGAAACTTCCAAATAATCTGCCACTCTCACGCTCCTTCATGAAAATTAACACCAAACAAAACTGAATCATCTCACTGATTTGACGTTACATAGGAAAATAAAGAGACTCTGAAATAAACCAATTTTACCTATTTCATATGCTTCTGTTGTTGGAATTCAATCTGCAGCATATATACAAAAAAAAAAATATATATATATATATATATACTGTATACTATATATATATGTTTTTTTTTGTTATAGCCGCCACTGCTAACCACACCAGCCCAGTACCTCCACATCCAGCATCTTCCCCTCCAAAATATCTGAGACAAGTCACCCAGACAGCTGCTGCAACAATCAGTTCATCAGAAACTGACAAACTGTCAGAAACCATCTCAGGGAAGCTCCTCTGCTGTTTGTCGACTTCTTCATGGTCTCCACCTGAATGCAGTTCATCATCGTAACTGACTTGCGTGGGAAAATGCTCACATTCAATGTTGTATGGCGAGGTGTTCTCTTCACAAACAAATTCCGGTTTTCACTGTACAGGGCAGGTGGCAGACAGCGTGTATTGCATCGTGTGAGTGTGCGGTTCACTGATGTCTGTGTTGTGAATCGAGTGACCCATGGTGGCAGTGGGGTTGTGGTCTGGGCAGAAGTATGTTATGGACATCGAACACAGGGGCTGGTGTGGTTACATGTGGTTTGCGGTTGTGAGGCTGCTTGGAAGTACTGTCATCCCTCACTATATAGTAGTTCATGTTTTGCGGCGTCACTGTATTTCAGTTTTTTTTTACACTCAATTTTTATATTATGTGCACTGTACAATGTTGTGCAGCACTGTACATTCATCTCATCGTCACCATCTCTCTCACCAAAGTGTTTAAGAGCATATGAAGTGTTTATAAGAGTGGGGAAGGTTTGTAGGAGTGTATGAGGGGTTTTAAAAGCCTTAATATGTATATAAATAATAAAATAAATATAACATTGCCACTTTATGGATTTTCACCTATGCCTGTGTCTCTGTAACGTAACTCCCGCGATAGGTGAGTCGCGGGAGTCACCTATTTAGAATTTAGCTATACTGCTAAATTCTCTGAACATGGCATTCCTGCAGCCAGCATGCCAACTGCACGTTCCCTCAAAACTTGTGACATCTGTGGCGTTGTGCTCTGTGATAAAACTGCACATTTTAGAGTGGCCTTTTATTGTGGTCAGCCTAAGGCATACCTGTACAATAATCATGCTGTCTAATCAGCATCTTGATATGCCACATCTGTGAGGTGGATTATCTCAGCAAAGGAGAAGTGCTCACTAACACATATTTGCACAAATGTATCAACAATATTTGAAGAAGTCTTAGATCTTTGAGTCCAGCTCAAAAAAATGAGGGGAAAAAATGGAAGCAATATGTTTACATATTTTGCAGATTTAATGAACTTGTTTTACAAACTACACACAGGAATTTGCTTGTGTTTATCTATTTACCCACTCACACTGGGTACACAGATCCACACAATACCCATGTTTGCATAGGCAAGAAGGTTATGTAGGCATAGGGACAAAAATAGTATTTTTTGTTTAAGATTTTATAAACAATTGATAGTGTAAGTGCCCTCTAAAGTAATCCCAGAGTAAAGGAGGCCATCTTTGTGAAAAGAAACCGTCCATCATTAAACAGGGGTGGAGGCCTCCGGGTTCAACTGTCCCCCTCTTACAATGCTGTTATTGCTAGTATCACTTAGCCCTCTGTGAATAGCAAACAACCATCAGGGTGCTAACGATCCATCGTCAGGCTGATGGTCCTCCCTGATCATGTGAGCAGCTGGTTTCGGCTGTCATCAGCAAACTGGTTGTGTAACACTGTGAGAGGGTGCTATTTATAAGACTGAGCTGAACACAGCACCTCAGACTGAGGAAGTCTTTCGGACGAAAGATGAAACATTTCTACAATTTTTTTTGCTTTGTTTTGTTTTGTTTTTTGAATGTCCAGAGGACCAGACTTAGCTTTTTTAGATTTTTCTACCTGGATTATTGAGCATGTATCAAGGTGCCTCTAAAGTAATATTTTGCATGTGGGTTTACCTGCAAGAAAAAGAGCATTTGATGGGCATGACAGTGAGCATACTTCTGCTCCTCCAGCTTTGGTACAGGTCAGATGGGCTCGTGGGGCTGGCTTTCCATTGGGAAGACATTTCACTGCCTCTGAGGAACACATAAAATGTCATCACCATGACAACACCCAAATGCAAGAACACATCCATCCATCATGCCAACGAAGAATACTTTAAAGTTATGTTCTGACTAATATTTATCAAAAATTAGTGCCTTGTCAGCCATGACATCAGTAGATGATAGATCATATAGTACAGAGTATGAAGAAAGCGGCAAAAGTTTTCATCCAGGCAAGGTTATGGCTCGCAAAAAAAAAATCTGTTTTTAATTTGTCTGTCCGTCTGTTCGTCCGTCCATCCATCCATCCATCCATCCATCCATCCATCCATCCATCCATCCATCATCTTTACCCGCTTCTTCCTTTTTGGGTCCCGGGGGTCACTGGTGCCCATATCCAGCAGTCACTGTACGAGAGGCGAGAAACACTCTGGACAGGTCTCCAGTCCATCACAGGAACGCACAGAGACAAATGAGACAAACAACAATTCACTCGCTCACTCACACCTAGGGAACACATACTAGATAGAGATACTAATTAGCTTAACATGCATGTCTTTGGTCTGTAGGAGGAAACTGGAGAGCCCAGAAAAAAAATATCACATATGCACAGAGAGAACATGCAAATTTCAACAAAAAAGGTCCCGGTGAGAATTGATTTAGAGTGGTGACAGTTCTACCAACTGCGCCATTGTGCTACCAGTCATGTGTTTAGTCCACCCAAAAGGTCACTAAACTCATGGCAAACTGATACAATCAGAATCTCCGAAACCCTCTATGACCTGCATACATACAGTTGTGAGTAACACAGACATTGTTCAGTTTAGAAACAGCAACAAAGACTCAGCAAGTGGCCTCATGCAACGTGTAGAAGTTGAATAATAGCTAACGTAATGGTTTTTTTCACACGTTTAGTTTTTTTTTGGGGAAAAAGCATTTATCGTAAACCTGAAAAATTATTAAATATAAATAAATAACTGGTACTCGTTTGGCTAGCTATTAGCCTAACCTGAGAAAAAAATTATAGGGCTGCAGATTAGTAAAACTATCTTTCTTGGTGATATGAGCATTTAATTTGCCTCAAATATTCTTATAAACCCATAATTTCTGAAAACCGCAGTATGCACATTGAAAAACCTTTTAAGATAGCTGCCATCGAAAGTCATTTTTTGTTGCTTTCAGTCACAGTGGACTCACACAGTGGGCATAGTAAATTTAATTCTGGAGTCAAAAACGGCACAGCCAAAGTGGTTCAAGGCAAGAAAGTTCATGCTCAATAATCCAGGTACTAAATTCAATAATTCTCAGTCAGGGCATCTGGACAGTTTCTTTTTTATAGAAATGTTTGAACCACTTTGGCTGTGGCTGCCTGCCAGAGAGGAGTCGACAAGGGACAGGACGGCCCCCAGAAACTGGTTGGTCCACTTAAGTTGTTTACTGCTTGGTGGAGAAACAGTTAGCTGGAACTCCTCTGACTGATGATGCCCTCCGGATGGAGGGTGAAAGGTTTCTATAAAAGAGAAACTGTCCCAATGACCCAACTGAGAATTATTGGATAGGAATGGTAATGTTCTAAGTGTGGAGACTATGACGGGAAGATGGAAAGAGTACTCTGAGGAGCTAATGATTGACGGGAATGAAAGAAAAAGAAGAGTAGAGGTCATAGAAACTGTGGACCAGGAAAGGAGAAAGATTAGTAATAATAATAAATAATAATGAATTTAATTTATAACCCACTTTTCATTAATGAAAATCTCGAAGTGCTACAAAGTGCAACAAAATTAAACGTCAAATAAAACAAGTGATAAAACAAGTAAAATCAATAACAGTATCAACTAAGATCAAAGATAGAATCATGAGGAGGCAGAGTAGGCTCGCTTAAAAAGAAAGGTCTTCAAGCTGCTCTTAAAGTCAACCAGTGACTGTGGAGCTCTCAGGCAGTCAGGAAGAGAGTTCCATATGCGGGGGGCGGCCACACTGAATGGTCCCATGGTCCTTAATTTGGTTCTCGGAATGTGAAGGAGATTACTGTTCTGTGACCGCGGAGATCGGGTGGATTAGTGAGGGTGAAGTCTGGAAAGCTTTGAAAAGAATGAAGAAGGGGAAGGCAGGACCTGATGACATACCAGTGGAGGTTTAGATATGTTTTGGAGAGATGGCAGTGAGGTTTTTGACACAAATATTCAATAACATACTTTGTATTTGAGGGTGAGAAAATGCCTGAGGAATAGAGAAAAAGTGTTCTGGTGCCCATTTTTAAGAACAAGGGTGATGTACAGGGTTGTAGCAACTACATAGGAAATAAGTTGATGAGTCACACAATTAAGATCTGGGAGAGAGTTGTGGAAGTTAGGCTTAGACGAGAGGTGACTGTGTGCAGCGGTATGGTTTCAGGAGTTTGTATGTTCTCTCCGTGCATGCGTGGATTTATCTGGGTACTCCAGTATCTTCCC
>JBBPBX010089409.1:0-14305 GCA_038048925.1 Garcialebias charrua
CAGGCAGGAATCCCCATGGACTATGATGTTTGCAGATGACATTGTGATCTGTGGTGAGAACAGGGAACAGGTGGAAGAGAACTTGGAGAGGTGGAGGTATGCACTTGAAAGAAGAGGAATGAAAGTCAGCCGTAGTAAGACAGAGTACATGTGTGTGAATGAGAGGGAGGCTGGTGGAACAGTGAGGCTACAAGGAGCAGAGGTCACAAAGGTGCAGGACTTCAAGTACTTGGGGTCCACTGTCCAGGAAAATGGGGAATGTGGTAAAGAGGTGAAAAAGAGAGTCCAGGCAGGATGGAGTGGATGGAGAAAAGTTTCAGGAGTGATTTGTGACAAAAAGGTGTCAGCAAAGGTCAAAGGAAAAGTTTACAAGACAGTGGTGAGACCAGCTATGTTGTATGGTCTGGAGACGGTGTCATTGACAAAAAGACAGGAGAAAGAACTGGAAGTAGCAGAAATGAAGATGCTGAGGTTCTCCTTAGGAGTGACAAGGATGGATAAGATCAGGAATGAGATCATCAGAGGTACAGCACATGTTGAACAACTGGGAGATAAAGTTAGGGAGGCCAGACTGAGATGGTTTGGACATGTCCAGAGGAGGGACAGTGGGTATATTGGTAGAAGGATGTTAGAAATGCAGCTGCCAGGAAAAAGACACAGAGGAAGGCCAAAGAGGAGATATATGGATGCAGTTAGAGAGGACATGAAGGTAGTTGGAGTGAGGACAGAGGATGCAGAGGACAGAGTGAGGTGGAGGAGGATGACTCGCTGTGGCGACCCCTGAAAAGGGAAAAGCCGAAAGAAGAAGAAGAAGAAGAAGATTTGATAATATTCAAGTTACATTTTTACCCAACACTACTACAGTTAAGTTACATTGCCATTACAAGTAATTAATGTTTTGTTGACTATTAGATGTTAAATTCATTCAACCTTTATTTATACAGGCTAGCCTCGTTGAGTCATGGGGACTCATTTACAAGAGGGACCTGTCTCACTCACACCAAACAACCATCCACTCTCACACTCACACCTAGGGTCAATTTAGAGTCACCAATCAGCCTAACAAGCATGTTAGAGAAATTCAGTTTACAACTTTTCTATACAAGTTTATTTAGTTGTTGGACATTTAAATGACTGAGCCAAATCAGGCACCAATTCCACTTGAGACTAGAACAAACTCTCAAATTAATATTGAAGGACAAGAAGTTAACCCTGAAGCTTCACAAAATCCAGCGTCTCAAATAAGGAGAAGCACAAGAGTCAAAACTCTTACAGAAAAAGGGAAAGAAATGCAAGATAATAAAGTCAAAGGGCTTCAGCAGAGATTTGATTACATTTTTGCAAAATGGAGAGCACATGCCAAACCATCTAAGCAAGCACTGTCACAATCAGAACCTTTAAATGAGGACCTTCTTAATGACATTATTGGAGATGTTACAGGCCTCTCTGCAGACGTCCAGCGAGTATACAACGAGCTACGCCAACATTCACCTCCTGACCAAGAGACACGTCGCAAAGTAGACGTCTGTGTTCAAGTCTCAAAGTTCATCGTATCCAAGGCGACAAGTTTCATGGATGGAACGGTTACAGAAGAGGAGCAAGGTTGGCCAGATGTAGGCTCCCTCTTTGATTCAACTCTCAGTAAGTCATGCACCTCTCAACATTCCAGTCTATCCTCTGTAAAACGCCAGGAAGCCGTAGCAGAAGCAGCTGCGAGCCAAGCTGTTCTAAAAGTATTAGAAGAACAAGAAATCGAACAGATGGAAATTGAAAAACTTGAAGCTGAAGTTAGAAGAAAAGCAGCAGAGCAAGAATCCTTAGCCAGAAAACTTCGTTTAGAAAGAGAAGCAGAGGAACTTAAGTTGAGAATGCAAAGAGAAGAAGATGAAGCTAAGTTTAAGGCTAAACAAGAGGAAGAATATACAGTCTTACAAAGATTACTTGATGAAAAGAAAAGAAAGTTTCAGCACTTAGAAAAAGTGAAAGATCTACGTGCAGCACAAGCAAAGATGCAAGTATATGACTCATTAAGTTTGCCAGAGGAGCATAAGTTGAGCATAATAAAGTCAACTACAGAAAGTAAGGCCCTTGAAAATGTAACTGTTCCACTTCAAAGGCACATTATCTCACAAGCTGCAACCACACCCACAAATGTTGATACAGCAGAGCTTGTCAAGGCATTCGCTAGTGCAATAAACACTAGTAGACTTCCTGTTCCTGAACCATCAATATTCAGTGGAGATCCTTTAAGATACAGTGATTGGAAGCTATCGTTCCATACACTCATTGATCAAAAGAACATTCCAGAGAACGAGAAAATATTCTACCTTCGCAGATATGTGAGCGGACAAGCAAATAACGCACTGGATGGATACTTCCTCCTTGGAACTGAATCCGCCTATGCTGCTGCATGGAAAACACTTGATGAAAGATATGGGAATCCATTCTTAATTGCAAAAGCCTATAGAGATAAGCTTCAAGCTTGGCCCAATATCTCATCCAAGGACAGTATAGGGCTCAGAGATCTTGCAGATTTCCTACGAAGTTGTGAAGCAGCCATGGTCCATATCAAGTCATTAGAGATCTTAAACGACTGCAATGAGAACAGAAAGATCCTTTCCAAGTTACCAGATTGGCTGACTGCTAGTTGGAACCGTAAGGTTGTCGAAACCGAAGAAGAGACCAATATGTTTCCCACATTCAGTCAATTTGTAGCATTCCTAACAAGAGAAGCAAAGATTGCTTCTAACACTCTGATGCATGCTCAATAATCCAGGTAGAAAAATCTAAAAAAGCTAAGTCTGGTCCTCTGGACATTAAAAAAATAAAACAAAACAAAGCAAAAAAAAATGTAGAAACGTTTCGTCTTTCGTCCGAAAGACTTCCTCAGTCTGAGTTGCTGTATTCAGCTCAGTCTTATAAATAGCACCCTCTCACAGTGTTACACAACCAGTTGGCTGATGACAGCCTGAAACCAGCTGCTCACATGATCAAGGAGGGCCATCAGCCTAACAATGGATCATTAGCACCCTGATGGTTGTTTGCTATTCACAGAGGGCTGAGTGATACTAGCAATACAGCATTGTAAGAGGGAGACAGTTGAACCCGGAGGCCTCCACCCCTGTTTAATGATGGACGGTTTCTTTTCACAAAGATGGCCTCCTTTACTCCTCTCTCAAACCATCGTTCCTCTCTATCAAGGATGTGAACATCTTCATCCTTGAAAGAGTGACCGCTGGCCTGGAGATGAGTGTAGACCGCAGAGTCCTGACCTGATGATGTTGATCTTCTGTGCTGGGCCATCCTTTTGGCCAGTGGCTGTTTAGTTTCCCCGATATAAGACTGATCACAGCCCTCCTGACACTGAAACGAAACGAAACGTTTCTACATTTTTTTGCTTTGTTTTGTTTTATTTTTTGAATGTCCAGAGGACCAGACTTAGCTTTTTTAGATTGCTTCTAACCCTGTTACATCACTGCAGTCACTGAAGCAAAGCGACTCAGACAATTTGGAAAATGGTTAAAGTTACAGAAGTATACCCTGGATCAGATGATAGGGTGAGGAAGGCCAGACTGTTAGTTAGTGAAAGTACATTAGACAAATGTGGTAAACATACAACAAAGACAGTTTCACTTGACTGACCTGTACATAAGGTTTGGCTTGAAGCAGAGTAATTTTTTTTTTTTTTTCATTTTTATAGTAAAGTGTCAGTTTGATTTAGAGAAATCCCACATACAGGATGTGTGATTTGGTGGGAGTGTAACTGCCACAGTTTATTTTGTTTCACATTCATATGGCTTGTACCGTTTGTTTTATTATATGTAGTTTCACTTGTCACCTGTAGTTGGCGCTGTGTTCAGGTGTGAAGGGTAACGCTGTATTCAGGTGAAAAGTACCAGAAGAAGTCAGTTACAGTAGTAGAAAGGATGTGAGTTTCAGCTAGTAAGCACGGACCTTTAAGTTGAAGAAGAGTTCAAAGAAGCTGAAACTGAAGAAACAAGCCTAATTCCTTTTAGTAGCACACAGCCAACGAGGTATGTTTGTTTAATTTCTGTATTTTGTTTTGCTTAGAGTGTACAAGCATTTGATAAGAATATTTGTTCTTTATTTTCCTTAAGAGTTAATTGTTGTTTTACTTTGTGTATCTTGTTTAGTTTTCACGTGTCAATAAATTCATCAGTTTGAGGAAACCACTTGTGTCTGTGAGTGCTTGAAAGTGTCTGGGAGTGCTTGAAAGGAGTTATAGTCATACTTGCTGTTGTTACAAAATTATTTGTGGATGATTTATTTATGTTATCATTTATTACATAATATGTGTAATGGTACACCTTTGTCTCTGAAAACTCTCAGTGGTACACTTTGTTTCTCTGAACCTGTCAGTGAGACCTTTTCTTGGAAAACACGAGAGTACAATGAACACTGTTTATTCCATTAATTTGAATCCAGGACACAAATTAAATCACCAAGAGACTCTTTACTTTGTTCTAATTCAAATACTGTATGTCAAAAGAATAACCTTGTGTTTATTGTATCCATCCATCCATCCATTTTCTTCCGCTTATCCGGGGTCGGGTCGCGGGGGTAGCAGCCTAAGTAGGGAGGCCCAGACTTCCCTCTCCCCAGCCACTTGGAGCAGCTCCTCTGGGGGAATCCCAAGGCGTTCCCAGGCCAGCCGAGAAACATAGTCCCTCCAGCGTGTCCTGGGTCTTCCTCTGGGTCTCCTCCCGGTGGGACATGCCCGGAACACCTCACCAGGGAGGCGTCCAGGAGGCATCCTAACCAGATGCCCGAGCCACCTCAACTGGCTCCTCTCGATGTGGAGAAGCAGCGGCTCTACTCCGAGTCCCTCCCGGATGACTGAGCTTCTCACCCTATCTCTAAGGGAGAGTCCAGACACCCTGCGGAGAAAACTCATTTCAGCCGCTTGTATCCGAGATCTCGTTCTTTCGGTCATAACCCAGAGCTCATGACCATAGATGAGGGTAGGAACATAGATCGATCGGTAAATTGAGAGCTTTGCCTTTTGACTCAGCTCTCTCTTCACCACGACAGACCGGTACAGCGCCCGCTTCACTGCGGACGCTGCACCTATCCGCCTATCGATCTCTAGCGAGCGCCTGGTGGCCGGGCTTTTACCCATGGAGCTCGGCCGGGCACAGCCCGAAGAGGAGACGTGGGTCCCCCTTCCCATGGGCTCACCACCTGTGAGAGGGGCCAAAGGGGTCGGGTGCATTGTGGAATGGGTGGTGGCCGAGGGCGGGGACCCTGGCGGTCTGATCCTCGGCTACAGAAGCTGGCCATTGGGACATGGAATGTCACCTCTCTGGTGGGGAAGGAGCCTGAGCTAGTGTGTGAGGTTGAGAGGTTCCGGCTAGCAATAGTCGGACTCACCTCAACGCATGGCTCTGGCTCTGGAACCAGTTTCCTTGAGAGGGGTTGGACACTCTTCCACTCTGGAGTTGCCCCTGGTGAGAGGCGCCGAGCAGGAGTGGGCATACTTGTTGCCCCCCATCTTGGTGCCTGTACGTTGGGGTTCACCCCGGTGAACGAGAGGGTAGCCTCCCTTCGCCTACGTAGCACCTGTGTGGCAAGATGGCGCCAGTGTGTTGGGCGTCTCGTCTGCCACTCTGTCTTTTTTTATTATTATTGTTTCTATGCTTTTATGATGTGGACTCTCTACTGGTGTATGATCGCCAAACCCTTTTTGGGCTTCGTCTGCCTGCTGCTAATATTTTACATCATCATGAGAAGCACGATTCTTTGCCCCCGCTGTTGGCCGGAGTTCCATCATACCTGTGCCGGGTACCACACCCCCCTCGCCGGAGAAGACGTCACCGGCGTCGAGGTAAACGCGGTGGGCTCTTGGTGAAGCTGAGGACCGTTTTGGCAAGTTCGCCGGGAGTATTCCTGTCCCAGATTGGATCATTTCCTGGTCTGCATGCTTCCTTGGACCCGGTTGATTCCTGGCTGGTACCTGTTGTCGACTCGGATCAACATTTCTTTCCTCCACGTCTCACTCCTCCACATCTGCGCTGGCGAAGTGCCGACCTTGGAAATCTGCAACACTTTGCTCGGATTAATTCTTCTGCTGCATCGCCAGAACCAGTTCCTATCAGGATGGGTCTGGTAAACGCGAGATCTGTTGCAAACAAAACTTTTATTCTGAAGGATTTTTATTCGTCTCAGGGTTTGGACTTTCTCTCCGTGACGGAAACTTGGATTTCTTCGGGTGAGTCCAGTGTTTTCTCAGAACTTTTACCCCATGGCTGCTCATATTTTAATACTCCAAGGCTCTCGGGCCGTGGAGGAGGTTTAGCTGTCATTTATAAATCTTGTTTTGACTGTAAGCAGTTGTCCCCCCCGACTGCTTTTTCTTCGTTTGAACTGAGCATGTTTGAGCTCGGCTGCACTCCTCCACTTCTGTGCGCAGTCATCTATAGGGCTCCCAAGTACAATAAGGATTTCATACGGGACTTTTCTGATTTTTTGAGCGATTACATGTCCAAATATGAGCAAATTTTATTTTTAGGAGACTTTAATATCCCGGTGTGCAGCCCTGGAAAGCCGCTGGTGAAGGATTTTTTAGATTTAGTGGATGCATTTGGTCTCACTCAATCAGTGAAGGGCCCAACGCATGAACGTACACACACCCTCGACCTTGTCTTATCTTATGGATTGTCTATTTTAAACTTGGAAATTGGTGATGCATTGTTTTCCGACCATATGCCAGTTTTATTTGATTTTATTCCTGTTTCTAAAGCTGTTAAACCCTGTGCTCCTGCTCGAAGCTGCCGTGTTTTTAACTCATCCACTGCTGCTCATTTTTCCACAGCCTTTAATAGTTTAAATTCACAGCTCTCTGTGTCTCTCAGCACTGAGGAGCTTTCACTACATTTTGATTCTTTATGCAACACTATTCTGAATGATGTGGCCCCAATTAAAACTAGGCGTTCAAAGCCTAAATCTGACCCGTGGTTGAGCGACCATACCCGTGCCATTAGGCAGGTATGCAGAAAAATGAACGCAAATGGAGAAAGGATGGTCTCCAAGTCTCATTTGATATTAGGGGTGTAACGGTACGCTAAAATCACATTTCGGTTCGGTTCAACTACAAGAAGGGCTCGGTTCGGTTTATTTTCGGTACAAAAAAAAAAGACAAAATAAAGACTAACAAAATGTTTATTTTGAAAATGTGCCAAAAATATGTTTGTATTGTATTGTAGTTGTAAGGGGTTATGGGGAGGGTCAGTTTTGATACTGATCTCCTTTTTACCTTAATTAATTTACTTATTCAGATTGAATAGTAAATTCACGGATTCTGTTCTTTTTCAGTTTACCCAATATCTCTGTGATCTTTATGATGGATAAATACACAAAGCCATTAAGTGACAAAGACGTTAACTTAGCTTGATATGTCAAAGAGACACTATCATTTATTTAAAATGAATCAACTAAATTAACACCATTACACTTGATTGACATGATTTCACTTTCTTTCAAATTAATACGTCAGCACACTTAAATTTAACACAACAGACTTCAATATTGGATGTTAACATATTTAGTCTGTGGGCTCTTCAGCTTAAAATAGTTTCCAGCTTAGAATTGAGGGAAAAAGATAGGAGGAAAGATTTAAGAAGAATTGGGAGGTTAAGAGAGGAAGTTTATCTTGCATTTATGAAACCAGATGACACTCTTCCGTACGCGTCCAGCTAAGATATCATCACACCTCCAGCAAGCAAACAGCTGCTCCTTTACCTTAAGACGTCCGCCTTGGTTCTGGTAAAGAGCTGTGGTCAACTTTAGACTGACGAGTCGTCGGTCCCGCAAGTCCAAGCTGGACTCCACGCGTGTTTACCTTGTCGGTGTCGGTGATACTCGCTTTCGTCGGCAGAAGTCGTGACAGTCGTGGCTTCTTGGCTCAAGATAATTTATTCCAGGAAGGAATAACAAAGTTTTTGAGCTTACGCTCGGAGTGGACCCATAACAACATGTTATCAGTCCCAGCTGGATGACGAGTCCTTAGCGCGTGACTGTTGGTCATTCAGCTCTTTGGAAAGTTCACATCATCTTTCGAAGCTCCCAGAAACTCTGAAGCGTTCTCGCACAGTTAGAACTTAAAAAGCAGGAACAAAGAGAGGAGTGAACTTGCCTTATCAGGCCCAAGGTTACAGCCAGAGCAGAGAGAGATTTGTTTAGGGAAAGGCACAGCAAGCTGGAGCCCTTTCATGAAAAACAACGGATTACTGTCCTCTGAGTTTCTAAACAAAACCGTCCGGTCTCTGTGACCCGAGATTGCACCTTTGACACAGCAGTGAACACAGTTTAACTCTCACAGAATAACACAGCTTAAAAGCACACATCATGAAAATGACAAAAGTTATTCTTTTGATCACATCAGCCTAAAATCAAAGATAGAAATAGTCTCTTATTGGTGACTATGTTATCAGATTATAGCTAAATGAATGATTTTGTAGTAAATGTCTTGCTTTACTGAGAGGTCAGTAAAGGTCATCACTGGACAGTTCAAAAACCTTAATTTGACCCTGGGTAGGTCCACTACATAGTAATAAATAAAAGTGACCCATTTGGATGATATTTTAAATAAACAGCACTCTACAATAAATAAACTATATTAACAATAATAAAAATCTTAATAAATACAATAACAGTCAGAACCAGAACAATAAGCAGCAACAGACTGTTTACAATCTAACTAATCAAGTTTTTGTCCAGTAGCAGTAGTGTGGCTGTATTTGTCCTCATTACTCACAACCAGAGTTCAGTTCAGTCATCACACACTTCTTAGCTGCAGCAGGTGATCTCTGGTGGATTTCCCTGAAGTGGAAGAGACATGCTACCTCTGTAACTGGAAATACTGGAAATAAAAAAACAGAGGTAAAAAAAATAAGTTAATAAGATTATGATTTTAAATAATAATAAATTATAAATAATAATTATAATAAAAGAACAATACCTTATTGGAATCCCTGGCAAAAATCTTCAGAAGCTTCAATATATTCAAAACAGTGCAGCAAGGATTTTGTTGAGAGTTCGTAAATTTGAACATATTACACCCATTCTCCATAACCTCCATTGGCTTCCTGTCACCTACAGAATTCAGTACAAAACTGCTCTCATTACACATCAATGCTTACACGGAACTTCACCTGACTATCTAAAGGACATTCTTGCACCATATTCATCCACCCGGTCTCTATGATCACAGAACAGTAATCTACTTCACATTCCACTAACCAAATTAAGGACCATGGGAGACCGGGCATTCTGTGTGGCTGCCTCCCGCCTATGGAACTCCCTCCCTGACTACCTGAGAGCTCCACAGTCACTGGTTGACTTTAAAAGCGGTTTAAAGACTTTTCTTTTTAAGCAAGCCTATTCTGCCTCCACATGATTTTATCTTTGATCTTGGTTGATAGTATTATTGATTTTACTTGATTTTATCACTTGTTTTAATTATTTATTTATTTATTAAGCAGGCCTATTCTGCCTCCACATGATTCTGTCTTTAATCTTAGTTGATATCATTATTGATTTTATCACTTGTTTTATTGTTGTAGCACTTTGAGATTTTTATTAATGAAACGTGCGGTATAAATTGAATTTATTATTACCTCTTGAACGGTTGAATCTCCCACTCATCATCAGGGCAGGGCTTAAATCAGCCCCAGGACTTGTTCACAATCAGTTTTAGTTTTTTCATAAAGAGCTGAACTTTTTGACTGAAGTGTTGACGTGATGGATGTCTCATAGCAAGGATCAACTGCGCATAAAAAACATTCAGACTAGATTCAGATCTTTAAAAACTCATACAGTTTGTGTTATTGCTCTGGACCGCTCTGATTACCTGATAAAAGTTGTTTAAATGCAGCTGCTTTTAGCGGTGTTTCTGCAACAGCTGATGTTTCTGTTCACATTCCGATGACGTAGTTTCCAGCGCGCGCAGAGAGCTGCGTCACTCACGCAGCTGCTGCAGAGTCTTCATGAATGTCCACACAAGCTGCGTGTGCGCTCGTCTTTTAACAAGAAAGCCATAACGTTCACAAACAGGAGACCGGAGCGAGCAGCTAATGGCTAATAATGCTGCGCGTGCGTCGCGATAATAGCTCCGTGCTGAAACGCGACCAGGAAATTTTGTTCCGCGGCGCATATATTAACGTTCAATGAGTGAAAAAATAACCGAAACGGTACGCAGGTGGACCGAACCGAACGTGCTGTACCGAAACGGTTCGGTAAACCCATTACAACCGTTACATGCCTACTTGATATGGTGAGAGCGAGTTGGCGTCGCTATCAACAAGCTGTAAAAACAGCCAGAGCCAAATATTTCTCTGACATTATTGTTGCCAACTCTCACAATCCCCGTGTTCTTTATGATACAATCAACACGGTCCTAAATTCACATGAACCGGTTCCTATTGAAGCATCTAAAGAACTTTGTGATAAGTTCCTTCAATTTTTTTTGGACAAGGTTACGAACACGAGGGCTTGTATTTCTTTTCCTTCCCATGACCCTTCCATCCTGGTCCCCTGTCCTGCACTTTTTGATCATCTGGAGCCTATTTCTCTCTCCTACCTAGAGAAAATTGTCACCAGTATGAAACCATCAGGTTCCCCCCTTGATGTTGTACCTCCTTGTTTTCTTAAGGAGGTATTTTCTACAGTTGGCTCTTTTGTTCTAAATTTGATCAATAGCAGCTTAATGTTTAGCGTGGTGCCAGGCAATTTTAGACATGCTGTGGTTCAGCCATTATTGAAAAAACCTGGCCTTGATCCTACCTCTTTGTCCAACTTTAGGCCAATTTCAAAGTTACCTTTTATTTCAAAAATATTGGAAAAAGTTGTTTACACCCAGCTGAAGGACTTTTTGGATGAATTTAAAATTTTGGAGGTCTTCCAGTCTGGTTTTAAAACCTACCATAGCACTGAATCTGCTCTTCTAAGGGTTTTTAATGACATATTTTTATCGCTGGATTCTGGAAACTGTGTTTTACTTGTGCTTTTAGATTTAACAGCTGCTTTTGACACAGTCGACCATGAAATTCTTATCGCCAGATTGGAGCAATGGGTGGGCATCACTGGCTCAGCTCTGCAGTGGTTTAGGTCCTACCTTTCAAATCGAAGTTTCAGTGTGAAGATTGATAATTTTACCTCTGCATCTGCTGCCCTCCCCTGGGGTGTACCCCAGGGATCTATCCTTGGTCCTCTGCTCTTCTCACTTTACCTTCTGCCACTCGGTTCTATTTTCAGAAAGCATGGTGTGCAGTTTCATTTGTATGCGGATGACTGTCAAGTCTATTTTCCTGTAAAACAAAATGGCTCCACGCAGTCTCTTCTGGACTGTCTTGGTGACATTAGAGGGTGGATGGCGCTTAATTTCCTCCATTTTAATGATAAAAAGACCGAGGTTATGGTCTTTAAATCTAGTGCTCCTGACAGTCCCACCACTTTTGATTTTTCCTCTTTGGCCCCATATGAAAAGTCGATTGTGACAAATCTAGGAGTGAAAATTGACCCCTGCCTGAAACTGGACTGTCACATCAACAGCATGGTTAAGTCCTCGTTCTTTCATCTGAGGCGCCTGTCAAAAATCAAGCCCCTCCTTTCTAGACGCCACTTAGAGACAGTAATCCACGCTTTTATTACTTCACGCCTGGATTATTGTAACTCTCTTCTGATTGGAGTAAATAAGGCCTCGCTTTCTCGGTTGCAGCTGGTACAAAATGCTGCTGCACGATTTTTGACTGGTACAGGCAGACGTGAGCACATCACTCCAGTTTTAATGTCCCTTCATTGGCTTCCTGTCCAGTTTCGAATCCATTTTAAAGTTTTATTGTTTGTTTTTAAGTCTTTGAACGGTTTTAGTCCCTCTTATCTGTCTGAACTGCTTCAACTTTATGTGCCATCACGTGCTCTCAGATCCGCTGACCAGATGCTTTTAGCAGTCCCAAAAACCTTTTATAAGACCAGAGGAGACAGAGCATTTTCAGCTCTGGCTCCTAAATTGTGGAACGAGCTGCCACTGAAGGTCAGGCAGGCCCCATCAATATCTGTTTTTAAAACTCGTTTAAAAACACATATGTTTTCATTGGCTTTTAAACCAGAATGAGTTCACATCTCTGTTTTAATGTTGTATTATTTTACTTGTGATGTTCTGATATTTATATGATTGAGATTGATTGTTTTTATTGTTTTGTGCTTGTTTTTATTCTTGTACAGCACTTCGGACGGCTGCTGCTGTATTTTTAAGTGCTTTATAAAAAAACTGGTATGGTATGGTATGGTACGTGTGGGGGGACGGGCTCTGACTGTTGTTTGTGCCTATGCGCCAAACGGCAGCGCAGATTACCCACCCTTTTTGGAGTCCTTGGAGGGTGCGCCTCCTGGGGACTCCCTTGTTCTGCTGGGGGACTTCAACGCTCACGTGGGCAATGACAGTGAGACCTGGAGGGGTGTGGTTGGGAGGAACGGCCCCCCTGATCTGAACCCGAGTGGTGTTCTGTTGTTGGACTTCTGTGCTCGTCATGGATTGTCCATAACGAACACCATGTTCAGGCATAAGGGTGTCCATATGTGCTCTTGGCACCAGGACACCCTAGGTCGCAGTTCGATGATCGACTTTGTTGTCGTCTCATCTGATCTGCGGCCGCATGTCCTGGACACTCGGGTGAAGAGAGGGGCGGAGCTGTCAACTGACCACTACCTGGTGGTGAGTTGGCTCCGATGGTGGGGGAGGATGCCGGTCAGACCTGGCAGACCCAAACGTATTGTGAGGGTCTGCTGGGAACGTCTGGCAGAGTCTCCCGTAAGACGGAGCTTTAACTCCCACCTCCGGGAGAGCTTTGAACACGTTCCGAGGGAGGCGGGGGACATTGAGCCCGAGTGGGCCATGTTCCGCGCCTCTATTGTCGAGGCAGCTTATCGGAGTTGTGGCCGCAAGGTTGTTGGTGCCTGTCGTGGTGGCAATCCTCGAACCCGGTGGTGGACGCCAGCGGTGAGGGATGCTGTCAAGCTGAAGAAGGAGTCCTATTGGGCCTTTTTGGCCTGTGGGACCCCGGAAGCAGCAGATAGGTACCGGCAGTCCAAGCGGCATGCGGCTCGGGTGGTTGCTGAGGCAAAAACTCGGGCGTGGGAGGAGTTCGGAGAGGCCATGGAGAATGACTTCCGTACGGCTTCGAGGCGATTCTGGTCCACCATCCGGCGTCTCAGGGGGGGAAAGCGGTACGCGACCAACACCATTTATGGTGGGGATGGCGTGCTGTTGACCTCAACTCGGGATGTTGTGAGTCGGTGGGCGGAATACTTCGAAGACCTCCTCAATCCTACTGGCACGTCTTCCACTGAGGAAGCGGAGCCTGGGGACTTTGGGTCGGGCTCTCCAATCTCTGGTGCTGAGGTCGCCGAGGTGGTTAAAAAGCTCCGCGGTGGCAAGGCTCCGGGGGTGGATGAGATTCGCCCGGAGTTCCTTAGGGCTCTGGATGTTGTAGGGTTGTGTTGGCTTACGCGACTCTGCAATATCGCGTGGACATCGGGGGCAGTTCCCTTGGATTGGCAGACTGGGGTGGTGGTTCCCCTATTCAAAAAGGGGGACCGTAGGGTGTGTTCCAAC
The DNA here is from genome assembly GCA_038048925.1 of Garcialebias charrua. Classification (NCBI taxonomy): domain Eukaryota; kingdom Metazoa; phylum Chordata; class Actinopteri; order Cyprinodontiformes; family Rivulidae; genus Garcialebias; species Garcialebias charrua. The sequence continues at coordinate 13,631 of JBBPBX010089409.1, forward strand.
TATAGGGGGATCACACTCTTAAGCCTCCCTGGTAAGGTCTATTCAGGGGTTCTGGAGAGGAGGGTCCGTCGGATAGTCGAACCTCGGATTCAGGAGGAGCAATGTGGTTTTCGTCCTGGTCGTGGAACACTAGACCAGCTCTACACCCTCAACAGGGTCCTGGAGGGTGCGTGGGAGTTTGCCCAACCAGTTTACATGTGCTTTGTGGACTTGGAAAAGGCATTCGACCGCGTCCCTCGGGGGGTTCTGTGGGGGGTACTCCGGGAGTATGGGGTACCAGGCCCTTTGATATGGGCTGTTAGGTCCCTGTACGACCGGTGTCAGAGCTTGGTCCGCATCGCTGGCAGTAAGTCGGGCTCGTTTCCTGTGAGAGTTGGACTCCGCCAAGGTTGCCCTTTGTCACCGATTCTGTTCATAACTTTTATGGACAGAATTTCTAGGCGCAGCCAAGGTGTTGAGAGGATCCGGTTTGGTGGCCTTAGAATCTCTTCTCTGTTTTTTGCAGATGATGTGGTCCTATTGGCTTCATCAGTTCGTGATCTACAGCTTTCGCTGGAGCGGTTTGCAGCTGAATGTGATGCGGCCGGGATGAGGATCAGTTCCTCCAAATCCGAGGCCATGGTCTTGAGCCGGAAAAGGGTAGCATGCCCTCTCCGGGTCGGGGAGGAGGTCCTG
>JBBPBX010089410.1:0-14305 GCA_038048925.1 Garcialebias charrua
CAAAACAACACAAACACAGCCATATTTCAAACACACACACACACACACACAGGGAGTTTGCTGTTTCCCATTCATTTTATTTGATCTAATCAGTAAGTAAAGGTTATGGGTGACAAATATGCTTGTCAATGACTTTCTGTAATTTGTTGTCACATCACATGACACACACAGTATATACTTTAAAGGAGGACCACATATAGGTCTTTAAAATTTTTATGTTATGTCTGTGTGCTATCTTGACAATATTAATTCATTTTAATACACAAAATAATTCTTAGATAATTAATTATACCCTTTTTAATTCTGCCATTTTTAACTTTCGTTTTGAACGACCGGTTTCTGATACAAGTTCTGAAGTCCACGCCCTTCAACGATCTGTTTACGCCCTCTGTAACAGCCAGTATCTGTAATGTGTTGTTGTTTTAAAATTAGCTCTTTTTTTATTACTCATTTGACTTACTGTTAGTGCTAGCTTAAGATAACTTACCGAAACCCGTCTGAGCGCGCCGCAATTTGCTGCTCCTTTTAGCATTAGACCACCCGAATCCGATGCTAATGTTAGCTTGTTCCTCTTCCGGTGTTCGCCAGCTCCGCTCGTTGCACGCGGAGATTTTGGGAGTTATCGCTGTTCCAGTCAAGACAACACAAAGTTCACCAAGTGTCTCCCGTAAATTAATCCGTAAGGAGAAGGTCCTCGCTGCTGCGAGGCTGCTGCGAGGCTGCAGCGAGGCTGTACAGTTGAAGCTCCGCTCCATCCGCCAGAAGCAGTGTCCCGTTGCCGCCGGTCCCTACGCCGGGGGTCCGCTCGTTTAATTTTTGCCGGCTGCGCGTTGGGAGCGATCGCAAATACACTAAAAATTGAACTAAAACATAAAAATAACAATTATACTTTATTTATAAAGCCATTTAAAAAAACACAGCTGCAACAAAGTGCTGTACACATGAAATTAAGAACATATAAACAAAAGATGAGATGAAATCATGAAAAACAACAGTCATGTGTTTAATACAGAAGTGGGTTGAGCCTAACCAGGGGTTGCTAGGTGAGGGGCTGGACTCAGGTTGGGGTGGGTTGTGGCAGATTGGCTGCGGTTTGTGACGTCACAAACCGCAGGAAGTGAGAAACGAACCGTTTTTATCACAGACAAATAAATCTACTTAGAGTAAATAAACCACTGGGTGCATTTCTTTGGCCTTAGGACTGTTTTTTTATGAAGTACATACCCAAAGTTGAGTAAAAAAAATATTAAAAAGTGAATTTTGCATGTGTGGTCCCCTTTAAGACCTGGCGCTATATAAATAAACTAAATTAAATTGAATTAAAGTATCCTCCATAAGCTTTCAGACTGGGTTCACGAGCAGTCATGTTTCTTTAACATCCTGACTTTACACACATGCCTCTGTTGCCCTCGTATAAAAGGTAAACCACATCCTGCTGGAAACCACAGAGCTCACAGATGACGTGGGGTCCTGTAGTCTGTGTCAGCCGTTCAAATCTGTGTAGATTAACAAACTTTGCTCGGCCAGTTGATTTCTGTTTGTGAAGGAAATGGTTTGAGTAAATTTTTTTATATACCTCTTTGCCTCGTGGGAGCTTGTTGCAGCAGTTCTCATTTGTCAGGCTGTCGTGGAACGAAGGATACAATCATTCTTAGAAATGAGCTGTGCCACTTTATGCAACTGAGCCGTAAAACACCAGCATAAGAAGAATGCATCAAAGAACAGAGGAGGAGGAACAAGGCATCATCTACATTTTGTCATGTTAAAAATCCAATTTAATCTTCCTTTAAAACAGAATATGAACAATAGTTGCAGTTTGATTTGGGAGTTTTTCAGGTTCCACAAAATTTGTGACTTATTTGGACCCGTTTGGTGTTTGTGGTTTGCAGTAAAGTTATGTGCATATGTCAAGAGGTATAAAAATAATTCAGGTGGAAAACTGTAAAACTTAACAGGGAATCTATTTTAGTCTTAAATGTTGATCTCAATGAGAAATGACGCCACATTAAGCAAACACAAATGCCTGACTACCTTAAATGCAAATTAAGGTTACAGAAAATCAGTTGACAGCCTGTTGGCATGACTGCCTCACTATTTCATGTCTTTGTGTTTGAATGCCATGGTGGACCAGTTGGCTTTGAGGAAGTCAATGATGGCTCAGTTTTTCCCCACAAGGAATGTGGTTTATTATCAGCAGATTACATTTTAGAAATACCCCTGTGGTTCATATTAATAATGACGCAAACGTTGCATAGCAAAGAATCCTAGAGAAACAATGGACTGACAGTTGACTGTATGTCTTGTAAGCAACATGCTTACTGGACTTTACCTGGGTTTGTTTCAGTGCCCCGGCAGCGAACGGCCTGAGCACCATCTCACACGAGTACCTGAAGGGCAGCTACGCGTTGGACCTCGACGCCGTCAAACAGGGAGCCTCGTCACTGCCTCATCTCAACAAAACACTAGTGGCTTCCTGCAAGCGCCTTAACGGGTGAGCTGCTCACACCAGCACATTGTTAGAGGCACCCATTCCACAGACACCTCTCTTCTCACAGAGCTGTACTTTAAAGCAGGGGTTCCCAACCCTGGTCCTTGTGGAACGCCAGCCTGCATGTTTTTGTTGTTTCCCAGTTCCAGCACACCTGATTCAGTGATTTAATTATGGTACTTCCTTGATTCAAGATTCAAGTTCCTTTATTATCCCCGAGGGGCAATTAGATTTGCAGTCAATAGGTGTGCACAGTTTCATACATACATATGCACTTACACACACATACACATATAAACACAAGACAATAAGACATTAAAATAACAGTGTTAAAATTAGTGTGCATTAAGAAACCTGATTGCTACTGGGATAAATGAGTTTTTAAATCTGTGTTCTACATTTGGGTTGTAGAAACCTGCGTCCAGATGGAAGCAACCTGAACTCGTCATGGAGTGGGTGATCAGGGTTTGCCAGAATCTGCCTGGCCTTGTTCACTGACCTCACCTTGTGTAGGTCTGCGAGGTTCCTTAGGTCTATGCCAGCAGTTTTGCTGCACATCCTGACAATCCCCGAGAGTTTGCTTTTGTTCTTACAGGTCAAAAGTCCAAACCAACAGATGAAGGAAAAGGTTAAAATAGACTCAATAAAACATGAATAAAACATTCTCATAAAAGTTGAATCAACATTAAAACCACAAAGCTTCCGATAAAAATACAAGCCCAAAACCAGAAAAGTTGGCACGTTGTGGAAATCGCAAATAAAAACAGAATACAATGACTTGCAAATCTTTTTCAACCTATATTCAATTGAACACACTGCAAAGACCACATACTTAACGTTCGAACTGGTAAACTTTGTTATTTTTTGCAATTATTAGCTCATTTGGAATTTGATGCCTGCAACATGTTTCAAAAAAGCTGGCACAAGTGACAAAGAAGACAGAGAAATTTGAGGAATGCTCATCAAACACTTATTTGGAATATCCCACAGGTGAACATGCAAATTGGGAACAGGTGGGTGCCATGATTGGGTATAAAAGCAGCTTCCTTGACATGCTCAGTCATCCACATAGAAGGATGGGGCGAGGGTCACCACTCTGTGAACAAATGCGTGGGCAAATTGTCGAACAGTTCAAGAACAACTTTTCTCAACGAGCTATTGCAAGGAATTTAGGAATTTCACCATCTACGGTCCGTAATATCATCAAAAGGTTCAGAGAATCTGGAGAAATCACTACACGTAAGGGGCAAGGCCGAAAACCAACATTGAATGCCCGTGACCTTCGATCCCTCAGGCGGTACTGCATCAAAAACCGACATCAGTGTGTAAAAGATATCACCACATGGGCTCAGGAATACTTCAGAAAACCACTGTCAGTAACTACAGTTCGTCGCTACATCTGTAAGTGCAAGTTAAAGCTCTACTATGCAAAGCAAAAGCCATTCATCAACAAGATCCAGAAACGCCGCCGGCTTTGCTGGGCCCGAGCTCATCTGAGATGGACTGATGCAAAGTGGAAAAGTGTTCTGTGGTCTGATGAGTCCACATTTCAAATTGTCTTTGGAAACTGTGGACGTCGTGTCTTACGGACCAAAGAGGAAAAGAACCATCAGGACTGTTATAGGCGCAAAGTTCAAAAGCCAGCATCTGTGATGGTATGGGGGTGCATTAGTGCCCAAGGCATGGGTAACTTACACATCTGTGAAGGCACCATTAATGCTGAAAGGTACATACAGGTTTTGGAGCAACATATGCTGCCATCCAAGCGACGTCTTTTTCATGGACGCCCCAGCTTATTTCAGCAAGACAATGCCAAGCCACATTCTGCACGTGTTACAACAGCGTGGCTTCGTAGCAAAAGAGTGCGGGTCCTCCCCTGGCCTGCCTGCAGTCCAGACCTGTCCCCCATTGAAAATGTGTGGCGCATTATGAAACGTAAAATACGACAACGGAGACCCCGGACTGTTGAACAACTTAAGCTGTACATCAAGCAAGAATGGGGAAGAATTCCACCTGAAAAGCTTCAAAAATTGGTCTCCTCAGTTCCCAAACGTTTACTGAGTGTTGTTAAAAGGAAAGGCGATGTAACACAGTGGTAAATATGTCCCTGTGCCAACTTTTTTGCAATGTGTTGCTGCCATTGAATTCTAAGTTAATGGTTATTTGCAAAACAAAATAAAGTTTCTCCGTTCGAACATTAAATATATTGTCTTTGCATTCTATTCAGTTGAATATGGGTTGAAAAAGATTTGCAAGTCATTGTATTCTGTTTTTATTTGCGATTTGCACAACGTGCCAACTTTTCTGGTTTTGGGCTTGTACATCCTCTGGTGGGCCTTTTTGCAAAGTGCATTCACGTGAAGGTCAAAGGTCAATTTATCATCGAAAACAGTTCCCGGGTATTTATATTGTTGCACTACCTCCACAGCTTCACCGTTAATGACCACGGGAGCTGTTACTGAAGAATTTTTCCTGAAATCGATTACCATCTCCTTTGTTTTAGAAACATTTAGTTTTAAAAAGGAAGACTCGCACCATTCTGTGAAGTCCCCAATCACAGGCCCGGGGTCTGGGTCATCACTGCTCAGAAGTGAGTTCTGCAGAAGCCTGCAGAACTCATTAATTAAAGGAGAACTAAATGCCCTGTGGAGCTTTAACTCCGCCCCCGAAGCAAATTCAAAAATCTCCCTCAAAATGGGCGTGTTGAGAGACAAGGGAGGAGGAGGTGGGGGGTTTTGCTGCCTTCACGCCTCCTCCAGCAAACAACCTAAAACAAACTAAAACTTTAGCCAACAACATAAGCCAAGCAACAACAAAGAATAAACATGTAGATGTATGTATCTATTCAACCCGACCTATCCAAAACAAAAGGCTTAAAAAAAAATGAAAATAATACTACAAAGTTCTCGTGACCAGGAATCGAACCCGGGTCTCCCAGATCCCAACCCAGATCTTACACCACTGACCCAACCAGGCATTCATGCATTGCTCCTCTATCGCACACTATTAAAACAAATACAACCAGACAGTTTCGATGAAGTGAAAAATCTTTTTGAAATAAATAAGTTAAAATACACAAATAACTAGTGCCATTCCGAAAACTATAATATGCTTTGTTGCAGAGCTTTTCAGGAGTGAAATGTACCACTTCCATATAAGGTATGCACTGCAGTGAGGACCGTCTCATCTCCGCAGGGGATTGGCTCTGCTTGAACCACGTCCGTGACGAAGGCTTGCGAAAATACGTCACAGTGCGAATCGTAGACAAATAAGGAAATTAGGGTGCAATAACCTCTGTTCAACCCATAGGACTACCGTAAACACGTTTTTAGACCAACTATTGCCGATTTAAACAAATACGAACAATTACATGAAAATTAACACAGACATAGTGCTATGAAACCTTTTGAAGACAATCTAGGGAGTTTATCAGCTAAAAAAAGTTAAATTTGCATTTAGTCCCTCTTTAAAATCAGGTGTGTTGGAACAGAGAAACAACTAGAACATGCAGGATGGTGTTCCTCAAGGACCATGGTTGGGAACCCCTAAAGCTTTAAATGCCCTGACAGTCACTTCAGCCCACAGAGCTGCCAGCTTCTTCTGCTTCACTTGTTTTGGCCACACTTGCTCCTGTTGCACGTTGAAATATCACAATGGGAAACAAACAACAGACTTGTATACACGTAGTAAAAATATGTTTCTTGTAGAGGAGTCCGAAAGAAGATGCTTTTTGGCTGAGCGTCAAAAAACAAGTTGTTGAATCTGTTTCTGTTTGCAGGGAGGTGGATAAGGTTCTGTCTGGTTTGGAGATCCTGTCGAAAGTGTTTGATCAGCAGAGTGCTTTCATGGTGTCTAAGATGATCCAACAGGTACATGTATTCGTTGGTTTTATAACCACTTGTCTCTCTTCACGCTGTAAAGGATTATGAGGAGGTCAATATTAATACTGACCTCTTTACCTTAATTAATTTACTCATTCAGATTGAATAGTAATTTCACGGATTCTTTCTTTTTCAGTTTACCCAATATTTCTGTGATCTTTATGATGGATAAATAAATAAAGCCATAGAGTGACAATGGACACGTTAACTTAGTTGGTATGTCAAAGACACTACCATTTATTTAAAATAAATCAACTAAATTAACACCATTACACTTGATTGACATGATTTCACTTTCTTTCAATTTAACACGTCAGCACAGTTAAATTACAACACAACAGACATAAATACTGGATGTTAACATATTTAGTCTGAGGGCTCTATGACTTAAAAATAGTTACCAGCTTAGAAATGGAGATGGAGAAATTTAAGAAGGAGAGGTTAAAGGAGGAAGTTATTTATCTTGAGGGTAACCAGAAATGACACTTTCCATCCGACTTCTGCTAAATCCAGGTACGTTTGTAAACAGCTCTTTACCTTCGACGACGAGTCTGATAAAGAGATGACACCAGCCTTTCAGATGCACAGAGTCCTTCAGGCCCAGCACGTCCGAGCCGGTCCTCGTTTACGTTTTCAACGTCTCCTGGGATCCGCGTCAACCATCAGAAAATATGTCAGCTACTGGCCTCTGACTTCAAGATAACTATTCCAGGAAGGAATAACAAAGTTTTGAGCTTACGCTCGTTCTAAGTGGACTATAACAGCATGTTATTAGTCCTTAACTGGATGACGTGCCCTTAGCGTGTGACTAAACGTCCATCCAGCTCTTTGGGAAAGTTCACATCTCTTTGAAGTTCCCAGCAGACTCTGAAGCGTTTCAGCAAAAACTTAGAACTTAAAAGAAGATCATGAGAGGAGTGAGACTTGTGTCTTTTTCATTGGTCCGTGGACCAGCGAGGAGTTCACTTGTTGTTATCAAGATTCAAGGTGAAATTCACAGCAGAGTGAAAATGTTTTGGAAAGACAGAGAGTGCTGGAGCCCTTCTCATGAAAAACAACGGATTAACTGTCTTCTGACTTTCTAAACAAAACGGCCGGGTCTCTCTGACCCGAGTCGTCAACTTTCACACAGCATTGGACACAGTTTAACTCTTACAGAATAACACAGCTTAAAAGCACACATCATGAAAATGACAAAAGTTATTCTTTTGATTACATTAGAATAAAATCAAAGATAGAAATAGTCTCTTTTGGTGACTATGTTCTCAGATTACAACTAATGGAATAATTTGTAGTAAATGTCTTGCTTTACTGAGAGGTCAGTAAAGGTCATCTCTGGAACAGTTCAAAAATACACAGGTGTATCAAAGTGGACACGGTCATGCCCACTACATCTCCCCCCTTTTGGAAGCCATCGCCAGTCCTTGGGGATGGGGTCCAACACGAAAGGAACATTGAACTGTCTCTGATCTTGAAGTAATCCAGCAAGTGGAAAAGAAAAATCAAAATTATAATCCCATAAAGTTTTTGGAACTTCCATACTGTTCGGAGGTAATCCCATTGCGGTAAGCTTTTAATCCCTTGGAAAACTGAGTCTGTTAACTCTTGGAAAACAAAGTCTGTGATCCCTTGGAAAACAAAGTCTTATAATCCACAGCGGTAATTCCACAGCAGTAATTCCACAACGGTTAGTTTTGTTGATTGATCAGCAACAATTGTTTTCATAATCAGCATGTAGAGGGGATCCCTCGATTGACGCAGAGGAGGCGACCCTTGGATGAAGGTTGAAGACCAAGCGTTGGAGCTGCAGGTCCCCACATCGAAGGTTGTTGGCTGGTTGGCTTCCAGTCAGTGCCACTCTGGTTCTATGTGTCATGCAATTATGTGGTTTTTTAGGTGGGCTTATGATTGGGATTTTACATTAGCCTTACCTATATGCACCTGGTATGTAAGCTATCATGGTTTAGATCAGCTACAATTACCAATTAAGGGGTGGATCAATTCTGTAAAATTAGAGATAGGGATCTATACCTATAAAATTTTGGAGGGCTTCTGTAACGAAGACCTCTTCTTCCAAACTATTCCTCCATTCATTACTTAGTTTAGGTTAAACTAAAATAGGAAAATGAAATATAGTTTGATCTAAATGTCTGTTGTCTTTTAGACGAACGACGTAGGATTTGGTATTCCTAATAAATTTTGAAGTCTATGGCGAGACTCATCAAATGAATAGATAATCTAGAATAGAAACGATCGAATCGGTTCAATTTAGAAATTGTGAGACCAGTGTAGTTTATGGTACCTTGAGTAGCTATAAACTACATTGACCCTTCAACGATTGAGATTTAACAAAAACGAACTGCATGTTGGCATAGTTAAATCCATATCATTCATTAACCAATGTTAATACAAAACCTTTTTGGCTGGGAGTGTTCAGAACCAAACAATATCTCAACTAATGACAACAGTAATGACTAAATACAAGGAAACAACGTTTCACTGCTTCGACACACTCTTGTCGTCAGATTCCAAAGTGCAACACACAAGAAAAACAGGTCTCAACTTTATGACCGAGGTCAAATTAAATCTCGTGGATTTAAACCAGTGCTTCTCAATTATTTTCTGTTAAGCCCCCCCACAGGAAGAAGAATCCGGTCCGCGCCCCCCTACTCTCCGCTGCGACTATAAATACGGTGGCTGTAATAACCTCGCACATACCAAAAGAGGGTTAAAAAGAAAAAGGTTTATTATACGTCCACTGTAGTATAATTTGTATATAAAATTGTGATTCTCAATTCAAGTCCTCAGGCCTCCCTGCTCTGAATGTTTTAGATGTGCCTATTCCAGAACAGATGATCCACATGATTGCATGACCTCTTCTGCAGCCACCAAGTCCTGCAGAAGCAGGTGTGCAGAGGTAAAGTGGCATATGCAATAAGGCTAGTAAAAAGAATATACAGTATATATCAGCAGTAGTGTAGATATAAAAAGTAGTGTAAAAGTAGTGCAATTTGTCCTCATTACTCACAACTTCTTCTTGGACCTGCTCCCCCAGGTGGGACAGGTGCCTGGAAGAAGACCAGACTTAGCTTTTTTAGGTTATTCTACCTGGATTATTGAGCATGCATCAGGGAGTCCCTGGAAAAGTTCAGAGTTCAGTCACACACTTCTACTGGAGGTGATGTGGTGGATTTCCCTGAAGAACACAAAGAGGTAAAAAAGAAAGAGTTAATAAGATTATAACTTTAAATTAAAAAATTATATAGATGATAATATTAATAAGACAACAATACCTCTTCTTGAACGTTTGTTATGAGGTGGTTAAATCGCTCGGTCATCATCATCATCAGAGCTCCAGGGCTTGTTGACATCAGTTTTATTTTTTTCATAAAGTGATGAACTTTGTTACTTTCAGTTCTGGAGCGGAGCTTCAAAACAGTCTGAAGTGTTGACATGATGGATGTTGTGGCGGAGCTCACCAACTTTAAAGCCTGCACATCAACCCAGAGCTTTAAAACTTCTACAGCTGCGACTGTGATCTGGACCGTTCTGATTTACCTCATGGAAGTTTAAATGCTGCTGTTATCGGTGTTGCAACAAGCTGCTTTTCTTGCTTTTAGAAGAGACGTTCACGTTGGGATGAAGTTGTTTCAAGTCCGTTAACAAGACGTGTTGAAAAAAAAGAACGTGTTGCAGCTGCAGCTCGTTTGTTCTCTCGTGGCGGAGCGCTCCGCGCCTCTGCATGTCTGCACCAGTCTGCATTAAACAACATCCTGAAACAACAGCTTTGGACTTGCGCTCGTCTTTTTATACAAGGAAACCATAACTTTCCCAAACAAGACAATGCAGCGAGAAGCTAATGCTACGCGTGCTACAGATAATAGCGCCGTGCTGAAACACGCCTAGGAATTTTAGTTCCGCGGCGCAATAAGAAAATTTAAAACTGGGTCACAAGAGCCCGGGCCCCCCTTGGCATCGCACTGCGCCCCCCCAGGGGGGCGCGCCCCACTATTTGAGAAACGCTGATTTAAACGGTTGTTAAGGATAGTTTTTTGTTGTGGGTTTTAGGCTTAGTGTTTCTAAGTTCAAATTGGACAATGCGACTTATAGGGTGGAAAATATGGTAGTTTAAACCTGATTAGTTTATTTACTAACTTGTGTTTGGACGACCTTATTATCCCATGAAGTCGGTGAGTTTGTGAGATCTTTGTCTTTTGTGGATTCATTGAACGCCTTGTAAGGTTTGATCTGATTTCGATGTACCCATTTAGCAATTGGCTCTTTGCGGCCTTTGCTGATTTTGATTTCGTAGACGACTGAGGACACTTTGTCTGTTATCAGATGAGGTCCAGTCCACCTGGGCATTAGTTTGCGGGCGAGAGTTCCGGTCTCGGACCCTCCTTTCCCGGTTGCTGGGGCGAACGTATAGTACCAGACTCTGTCTCCCACTTGGAGTTCATTGTGAGAGGCCTTTTGGTCGTAGTACGCCTTGCGTCCTTCAGCGGATTTTTCCAGGTTTTTCTGGGCGAAAGCAAAAGTGTTTCTGAGGTGTACATTCAAATCTTTCATGTATTGTTGTGTAGTGTAGGCTGTCGCCATGGCGGCGTCGCCTGGTTGGTACAACAGGTGTAGAGGGAGAGTCATTTGTCGACCGGTCATCATCTCGAAGGGAGAGATGCCAGTTGATGTGTGTGGAGTGGCTCTTATGGCCATGAGGACCAGAGGGAGTTTCACGTCCCAGTCCTTGTGGTTTGCAGCCACGTATTTCTTCAAAATACTCACCACAGTTCTGTTTGCTCTCTCTACTTGGCCTGAAGCCTGTGGGTGGTAGCCGACATGAAAGTTGGCCTTGACGCCTAGCGTCTTCCACAGTTCTTTCATCACTTCACCTGTGAAGTGTGTACCTTGGTCTGAGTTCACCCGAAGGGGAAGTCCAAACCTTGAGAATATATGATTCATTAACAACATAGCAGTGGTTTGTGCTGTGTCGTTGGGAGCTGGTAGGCATTCTACCCATTTGGTAAATGCACAGGTTACCGTGAGAAAATATTTATTTCCTCTAGAGCTCTTAGTGAGTGGTCCAACCCAGTCGATCTGGAGGTCAGACCATGGGAATGCAATGCCTCTGCTTTGCAGTGGTGCTCTGTGAAGTGGTCTGGTTGGCTGAAACTGGCCACAGACCACGCACCCTTCAATGTAGTCCTTGACATCCTTTTTCATTCCAGGCCAATAGGCAATTTGTTTTAATGCCGTCAGCGTGGCTTTATCTCCTTTGTGTCCTGCGGACGGGAGATCATGGGCATGAACTAACATCACCCCCCTTTGGTCATGGGGAACCACGAACACAGGTGAGGACGTTGGTCCATGAGCGAAAGTTAAGATGCCCTTGATTAGTTTTAGCTGTTTGCGCAGCTGATAGAGGACCTTAAGGTCTGGATCGGAATCCAGGTCGTCTTTAGACGGACTATTTTTGTCGGATCAGTCAGGTACAGTATCATGGAGTTGATAGCAGGATCCGACTTCTGTAGTTGGATGATGTCTGGGTCAGTCAGTGCGGGTCGTACAGAGACTGCGTCGTCAGCAGGTCTGGCTGCGGCCTGTGCACGTGTGACTGCCATAACCCTGACTGTAGGTTGTATTGACAGAGTCTTGATTAACCAGGAAGGGTCGAAGGACCATAAAGGACCTTCGTCGGCTCCTTCTTTGGCTAAGGAATCTGCAATGTCATTGTAGTGCTTGTCATCGCCTGGGACTCTAGAATGTCCTGGAACTTTCTTCCAGTAGATCTGTAAGTCGTGTGATGTCACCAAGTGATCACACGCTATGAAAAGCTCTTTGTGTTTGACCACTTTCCTGTCGCTTGTTAGGAAACCATTCTGTTTCCACACAGCGAGGTGACAAGCGAAACTTAAACGAGCATAGTTAGAGTCAGTGCAGATGACTAGCGTCTTGATGGAGTGTTCTACTACCATCTGGAGAGCTATTAGGATTCCTGCAATCTCAGCGTACTGAGAAGTCTGAGAGCCTAATTTGTAGCTGAAAGTTATCTGCTCTTGGTCATGGAGGAGAACCCCTCCAACACCTGCTCTGCAGATTTTGTCGCGGAGGAATGAAGATCCATCCACGTACAATGTTGTCATATCTTTGCAGATATTGTCATCGAAGAAGTGGTGATTCGGGTCTTCAGTTACTGGGGGTTTCACCTCAACCGGCGGCTGGGTGGCTGGTACATCTTGTGTACACTTTTGGCAGATTGCCAAGTCCGTCCCCAGATGTGACTTCTTGTTTTGACCATAACGTATGTCTAGGTTAAAACTTTGAAGCGCCATGAGCCACGTTGCAACACGTGAGTTTGTTACCACACCATCTCTGATGCGTTCACTGTTAAGAAAAGTCACTGGCTGGTGTTGTGTTTCCACAATTATTTTCTGTCCACCAATGTAGCTGGAGAAATGTTTTACTGCCCACACTGTGGTCAGTAGAGCTTTCTCACAGTCTGAGAATCTCAACTCGGGGCCTGCCATCGTCTTGCTGGCGTAGGCCACCACACGCTTATCTCTGTCGTGTATCTGGTACAGACCTGCACTTATACAATGAGCTGAGAAGCCCACTTCCAAGTAAAACTCTTTGTTGTAGTCTGGGTAGACTAAACATGGGGCTGACTTGATCCTGTTTATGAGAGCGTCCATTGCCTGCTGCTGTTTGTCAGTCCAGACAAATGGAACGTCTTTCTTTAGGAGTTCAGTCAGTGGCTTTGCAAGGTCTGCATAGTTTTCTATGAACTGGTTCGAGTAGTTACACACGCCAAGAAAACTTTGTAGTTCTTTGAGATTGGTGGGGACTTTGAGATTGTCAAGGCCTTGGGTGCGAGTCAACTGTGGTTGTACTCCGTCTGGACCTACGAGTAGGCCAACGTAGTCCACCTTGGTTCTGCACCACTGGCATTTAGACAGTGATATTTTAGCACCAGCAGTTGTCAGCTGATTCAGAACGTGGTCGATCTCAGCCAAATGTGAGTCCAGTGTTGGCTGCCTCAGAAGGACATCGTCCACGTAAATCAGTGTCCCACGCTCATGGGCGTCTGGACATGCTTTGTTCAAGAAGATGTTGAACTCCGCAGGTGAGTTAGCGTAGCCAAAGGGACACCTGGTAAAAGTGTATTGTCGGCCACCAAAGGTGAAAGCTAGTTTGTATTGGTCCTCGGCGCGCACAGGGATGGTCCAAAAACCAGAGGCGACGTCGAGGGTCGAGAAGTACTTACCATTGGTGACCTTGGGCAGTTCCTGTTGGAGCTGGGTCATTGGCCACCGTGATAAGGGGACTTGTTTGTTTAGCTTTCTGTAATCAATTGTGAGTCTCCACTTTCCATTTGGTTTTAACACTGGCCACAAAGGCGCAGAGTAAGTGCTGTTACAGTATCTGATGATACCATTCTTTAGAAGGTTATCAAGGATTTCCCTGATAGGTTGATGTGCTGCCAGAGGAATCTTGTACTGTCTGACAAATGTGGGTGGAGCTTCGGGCGGGGTTGGGATGCTCACTGAGTGGAGCGTGGTCAACCCACAATCCATTGAGTCGGTTGAAAATGATTTCTCAAACTTTAAGAGAACTTGACGCAGTCTGTCCCTTTCTTCATCAGTTTTCAGGGCGTCGGCTTGGGCGACCACCTGTTCGATCTGAGAAGAAATTGAGAGGGGTTCTTGTTCTTTGGGGAGCTCCAATGAATCCCTTTCTGTGTCATTGACCCTGTTAATAGGCAGGACACTATAGGTATGAGAGCTTAGGCTGATGTCTCGGTTTAGACCGACCCCATAGACTGTGTCTTGGTCGACCTCATTGACTGAGACGAGAGCTATGGCCTGTTTTGGCTTTGTGAACAAGACTTGCCCCGTGTATTCATGTGGGATCAGGTATTCTGGGAGTCCTCCCAGAAATG